>CAUYQV010120545.1:0-38517 GCA_963574575.1 Galagoides demidoff
GGCGTTGTGGCGGGCGCCTGTGGTCCCAGCTACTTGGGAGGCAGAGGCAGGAGACTCGCTTGAGCTCAGGAGTTGGAGGTTGCTATGAGCTGTGATGCCATGGCACTCTACCCAGGGGGATAGCTTGAGGCTCCATCTCAAAAAAAAATAATAAAATAAAATAAACATGAAACAAATGAAGTACGACTAAAGAAAATAATTCAGTAAATGAGATGAGGTATATATTAACAGTGTAATGTGAGTTTTCCTAATTCTATATGAAATCAGCACGTTGCACCCCAGAAATGCATTAATGTATACATGATTTATGTGTTTATGATTTAATAAAAAAAAGAAAATATACCATATTAATTACTTGGAGAAAATAATAAGGGAATAATTCTACCCAACTTATTTTATGGGATTCAGCACTGTTTGTATGAAAATTCTGGTAGGCTTTTAGAAATTATTAACTAAAATTTAAAACTTATGTAGAAATGCAAAGTATATCTTATGGCCAAAAATCATGGTGATAAATGAAATGGAAATATTTAACATTATCTGATACATGAATTATACTAATGAAATAACATTCAAGCATTAGTATACTGAATTTAATTATTATTGAATCCATAAATGGTCATTGTATGAAAAGCATGTCTTTTTATAAATAGTTCTGGGTAAACTGCATATCTCTACAAATAAAATGAATTCTGGACTCTAATTCTATACACAAAAATTAATTCAAGGTGAATCACATATGTAAAATGCTAATATCATTAAAAATCTTGCAGCAAAATCAGGAAAATATCACCATGAATCTGTTGTAGACCAAAATTTATTGGACAAAATATATGAAACATGAACTGTTAAAGAAAACAATATGAATATATGCGTTATATTTCAGCAAAAGCAAACTTTTATTTCTATTAAATGAAGAATAAGAGTGTTACAATTTTGGAAGAATATTCTCAACATATCATGACAAAACACTTATATCTAGAATATAATAAGAGCCATTAGAAATCAAAGAAAAATATAGAACAAAAAATTTAAGAAAATAGTCATATGAATGGCATGGAAAAGTCATAACAGAAGATATAAAAATTGCAAATACACACACAACAAAATGTTCAGTATTGTTTTTGTAAGGGTAAAAAAAAAAATTGGAACATTGAATACTGGGGAGGATTTAAAGCACCTGGAATTCTCATACATCACTGATTGAAATATAAAATATTGTAGCCACTTAGAAAACTATTTCACAGCCTCTTATCAAGTTAAGATATTATAAAGCTAAGTTCTTTAAAAATCTATGTGCTAAAATGGCATAGATAAGAATGTTATGGCAGTCTCATGGATAGCAGTCAAAGACTGTAAGCACTCTACTGCTCATCAACAGAAGAGGTGATGAATGCTTTATGGTAGGTTCATATCGCAGAACCCTACCCATCATTATAAGTAAGCCGATTATGCTGCATAGGACTGAACACTTCACAGATATTATATGGAGTAAAAGAATTTGGATACAAGCAAGTACACATTGCATGATTCAATTTATATAATTTCATAGAACAGTTATTAGTACATAAGGTAGAAATCATAATCCGATTGCCTCTACAGATGGGGGAAATTTAATGCGATAGGTCAAAAGCAGATTTCAGGATCCATAGATGTATATGTATACGGTTGTCAAATTTCATTATCTGTTAATTTTATTATACGTAAAATTCCCACAATTTTAGACATTGCCCATTTTGAAACTCAAAGTCTCATACTGGACACTCTCCTTCTGGATTGCAGAGTGAATACCCTGCTTTGGGGGTACTAAAACCCATAGCCATTTATTTTTCTGCCTACAGTTAATCTCATGAAGAAAAAAATTATTCATCGGATAGCACATATATAATCATATGTCATATTGAAAATAAAAGAATTATGAGAAGGAAGTTGCAACAAAATAGAGCAAAACTTTAGCACAAAATATAGAGAGATATGAGGGGAAACAAAGGTTTGTATGTAAGAGGGGAATATACATAAACATGTATGTGTATGCTGGAGGGTGTCTGCCTTATTCCATCCCTATGCCGTATCCATATTTTATAATTATCTGCAAGTTAGAAAACTATACTGAAGTCTACTACACCTCATATTTACAGTGGTTTTCCTCTGTAGTATTATTTGATTAAGAAAGCTCCATGATGTAGCCAGCATGATGTAGAAATTTTATTGATACAGCATGATCCTTTCCATCCTCTTGAGTGATTTTTGCAGTTACTCAAGGGATAAGGAAGTCAAACAATGTGAGCTACTCTGCCAGCTTAGAAACTTGGTGACTTTGTGGTTAATTAAGTGATTGACAAATATTGATTTAATACTAATAAGCCCTAGGGCAGAGGGTTCTGCTTTCTCTCCATCAGGTATTTCATGTGAAGGGTTGTTTTTAAAGCCCTTCACTTAATTCTGCCTAGGCTATTTGGAAGAATTAGGTGCTGGGGAATTTGTGACTCTATGAAATTATCAATGAAATATAATATCCAGCCATAACAGTGTCTGTCCCTCTAGGATCCAGAAAGATGCTGTGCATTTATACTGCTTTGATGCTCAAGGAAACATGAATGATCTCACTAGTTCAGCTGATACAGGCTGTTTACAATGATCTACACTTATAGTAAAAGAAGGAAAGTGGCAAAAGAAAAAAAAAAAGAAAGAAAGAAAACTAGGTGGCACCTGTGGCTAAAGGAGTAGGGTGCCAGCCCCATATACTGGGGGTAGTGGGTTCAAAACTGGCCCCAGTCAAAAACTGCAAAAAAGAAAAAAGAAAAGAACAAAACATACAATTACATAAAAGTATAAAAGTATGATTAACTCAATAAAATTCAAATTAATTCTAAGTTTCACTTATTTCCTTACCTGGATGTAGTTTTTTTTTTTGTTTGTTTGTTTGTTTTTTTAAGAGACAGTCTCACTTTATCACCCTTGGTAGAGTACTGTGGTGTCACAGCTCACAGCAACCTCCAACTCCTGGGCTTAGGTGATTCTCTTGCCTCAGCCTCCCTAGTAGCTGGGACTACAGGCACCTGCCACAACACCTGGCTATTTTTTTGTTGCAGTTTGGCTGGCACTGGGTTTGAACTGCCACCCTCGGTATATGGGGCCAGAGCCCCACTCACTGAGCCCCAGGTGCCACCCACCTGTATGTAGTTTTTTAAAAAGTGTGCCTGAATGTTATGCTGTTTTGGTTACTACTTTGTTTTAAAATAAAATTTTTTCTTTCAAATTCTAAATAATTTTTTTCTCTCAAATTCTAAAACTTTCTAGAGCACTCAGTTTTTCAGGACAAATAAAAATTACAATAATATCATCCCCTTTTTTGTCTCTACTCAGAAAGTAAAAAAAGGTCTTGTAATTCAGAAGGTCAAGCCTATTAATTTTCACAGACTTCACCCATAGTCCTTTTAATTATTTCAGTTAAAATATTATTGTAATTTTTAAAACTATTCCTCTTGATTATTTCAAAAAGCATATATGCAGGGGAAACTTTCAGCTCATAATATCGTAGCTACTTTCAGTTACATTTTTTTCCATACTGGCATAATATGGCACAATCATCATTATAGGTGAAACGCTATATGCCTCTGGCCAAAAAAACCATATGAGAGAGAGCAGTGAAAAGACTTTGTGCAGGTATACTTGTAAGAAACTGAGGCAAAATCTCACGTGGCCAGGTTGGTTGTGAGCCTAAGATGACCAAGGCTTCAGCCGGAATAGCATTTACTGCATTAAGGAATTAAGGTTGACTTTATAAGGCCAATAAAAAAGCCCTTTGGAAAACTGGCGATACCCATCAGTAACCTTTCCCAATCTGTGGTAAGTGACGAAGGTCACTTGCTGACGGGTCTGGGAATGGAAATGTGCTTGGGGACCTCAAGAGAAGAGAAATTTACCTAATGCATACAGGTATCTAATGGCACAGATGAGACAGGCTCGTGAAAGGCTTTTGAGAAGTCCAGCCTGAAAATTCCTCATAAAAGATTCCAGCAAAAAACCCCTGACTTAAGGCCTATGTGGGAGCAGAGGTTTGCACACAAATTCCTGTATGCCCAAGAAGTTTCTTTATGCCTCGTTTAAAGATCCGAAGTAACAGCCTTCAAAGGGCAAGGCCAGCAAGGGCAGGTATTCAATCTACCTTGTTCCTCCATAGCCTCAGGCATCATCAGATAAGAACAAAGAAGTAAAGGCTAACAACATGTTCTCCATTAAGTTATGTTAAATTGGTTATGTTGAAAGGGTTATGTCAAAGGTGTATGTTGAGTGGATTATTGGAAGCTAATCACAAGGTAGTCTCATGATGTTTAACTGGGTCAATGAGGTCATTGCTGTATTGTGTGCATGTACAAAATTCCCTATATAAACCAACCGCAAATAAAGAAGATCGCCATTTTGCCTGAGCGAGCAGATGGTCACCTTTATTTAAAACCCAATTTCAATAAGCGTGCTTATTCTACGTGACGTCACTTTTCTGCCAGACCCTTATGGCAACACATCATTGATTTTCTTTTCATAATATTGAAGTTTAATAAAGATAAATAAAAGTGATACATTTTTACATTAGACTGTGCACAGAGGGAAGAAAGTTTATTTTGCATTTTTATAATGTTTTACATTTCTGTTGCACAAGTAACCAGTGTTAATTTATTGAATATGACAATGCATAATGCAACAGACACTTACCTGACAACTATTTGCTCTTTTTGGTGTCATTCACCGGGGTGTTTAGTACATCCCAAGTATCATAAGGAAGATGGGATTTGGTATCTAAGGACAAAGGGTGAAGTCTATTTAAATTAATCGGCTTGACCCTGTGAACTGGAAGGCCCATTTTTACTTTCTGAGTAGAGACAATGGAAGTGAATATAATTTTGTAATGTGAAGTGAAATTGAGAAAAACTATGTCTTTCTTATGGCTATTTCTTCTGGTTATATTTTAGAGAATATTCACATATTTCATGGACTATGATCGGCACATAAAATGTAAAGAACAAAGCCAGAGAGGTTCTCTGTGTTTATGGAGATTATTGTATCTACAGTCAGGGAATATGAATACTGCATTAACCAAGTATAAAGGAATATTAAACAAGCACCAAAATAAGTGCTCTCAAGTAGAGGCACATGGTAGCATTAAAACATATAATTACAGGTTCAGCTCTAGTCATAAGTGTTTTAAGAAAGGATCAATTTGAACTAATATATTTTAACTAATATATTTTTCAATGAATAATAAACATTAGTAAACATTTACATTAATTAATGTTCTCCACTCATTCTAAAAGACAATATAGAACAATATAGAGCTGTACATTTGTACACTTATATTCATAGCACCGTTATTCACTATATAGCCAAAAGATAGCCAGAAGGTAGAAACAACTCAAATGCCCACTGATAGACAAATAGTTGAACAAACTATGTTATATTCACAAAAGGGATGTTATTTAGCCTTAAGAAAGAAGTTCCGATGCATGCTTCATCGTGATAAATCTTGAAAACATTACACTAATGAAATAAGCCAGACACAGGTGAACAAATGTTATATGATTTCAACTCAAAGGTATCTATAGTAGTCAAACTCAAAGAGACAGATAGCATTATAGAAACATGGTTGCCAGGGGGTCAGAGTGGAAGGAGTGAAAAGTGAGTGTTTAATGGATACAGAATTGGGCAGCACCTGTGGCTCAAGAGGTAGGGCACTGGCCCCATACACTGGGGGTGGCAGGTTCAAGCCTGACCCTTGGGGGGGGATGGATACAGAGTTTCAGTTTGCGGTGATGAAATAGTTCTGGAGAACAATGCTGGTCATGATTGTTCAATAAGAATGCTAGTGAAGTACACTGTTAAAAATGGTTAAGATGGTCAATTTTATTAGATGGATAAAAACCAGTATGAATCCCATATTTTAAGGCTGAAATGGGAATATGTTTTGTGCTTATAAACCTTGTTAGAATTTTTCCATAATGATTCTTTTAGAAGCAATGTTAGGAATTTTAATTAATAAACACTAAAGTAAGCATTAAAAACCCAAGCAAGATTTTAGACAAATATATGGAGATGAATAATTAGCCTTATCAACTTACTAATGTTTGAAATTATAATAGTGATGCTTTAAATTAAAGAAAATAAGCACTAAACATACTTATTTTTCTTTAGAATAGGATTTTTTTTAATTAAAAAATTAAATAATTTTTTTAATAAGCTCAGGCACAAGCAGACTGCCTTTTTTGGGACACACCCTCTGGACTGATAAGATCATGAACAAAGCAGCCTGTGATGGTTTTGATATGATAGGGGTATACATATTGTGGTTACATAATTTGCTTTTGTACATTTTAAATCAATGTGGTAAGTGTGCCCTTATTCAGAAGTGTGTGTGCATTGTACCAGTTAGGTGTGTTAACCCAACCCATCCTCCCCCTTCCACTTACTTGAGTCCTATTGAGTTATACTTTCATATGTGCATTTACATGTTAATTGACTAGTTTCAATTTAGTACAGTGTACATATGGTGTTTGTTTTTCCATCTTTTTCCTGATACTGATACTGGAATTTTGCTATTCAGTAGGTCCTTGTGATACCAGAGTTTCTCTCTTCACTAGACCCTTGATCTTGGGGATTTGAAGAATGAACCCAGGAACCACAGATCAGTGGTGAGATAGGATTTTTATTAGAAATTAGAAAGGAATGCAGAAGAATTAAAAAGCACCAGAGCTTCTGGAAGGGGGAAAGAACTGAAGAACTCACTCATGAGTCTCAGAGTGTCCATGTGGGCTCTTTTATCTAGGGGTCTTAAGTCTAGAGAGGATTACACATGGCTAGCAGTTGGTAGATAATGAGTACATTAACACATGAATGAATGGAGTTCCTTCTCCACTAGGGTAAGGTTATCAGGTCCTTTACAGTCTTTGTCCCTGAGAACAGATTAGAGTGTGTGCTCCACCCAAGGTGGAACCTCCCAAAAACCATCACAGGCTGCTTTGTTCATGATCTTATCAGTCCAGAGGGTGTGTCCCGAAAAAAGCAGTCTGCTTGTGCCTGAGATGGGGTCTGACCTCTGAGCTCACCTAGAGAATGGGGGGCTCCTTGTCTAGCCCTGAGTGGTGGAATCCTGTATCAATACTTCACTTAGAAAAATGGTCACCTCTTCCATCAAGGTTGATATAAAGAATACTAGATTGTCTTTTTTTTTTATAATGACTGAGTAGTACTCCATGGTATACACATACTATATACTATGTATTATATTAATCTACTCATGTATTGATGAACACTTGGGTTATTTCCACATCTTTCAAATTGTCAATTGTGCTGCCATACACATGTAAATACGACTGCCTTTTTTAATAAAATGTCTTTCTTCCCCACTCCTTTGTGTAAATACACAGTAGTGGGATTGCTGGATCAAATGGTAGGTTTACCTTTTCATTCTTTGAAGTCTCTCCATACTACTTTCCACAGAGACTGTACTAGTTAAAAATCCCACCAACAGTGAATAAGTGTTCCTTTCTCTCCACATCCATACCAGCCCTTGTTATTTTGGGACTTTTTGATATAATCCATTCTCTGTGGAGTTAGGTGATAACTCATTGTGGTCTCGATTTGCATTTCCCTGATGATTAAAGATGTGGAGCATTTGTTCATATGTTTCTTAGCCATCAGACTATCTTCATTAGAGCTTGTTTCTGTCATTTGCCCACTTTTTAGTGGGGCTATTAGATTTTTATCTTGCCAATTTGCTTGAATTCTTTGTGGAGTCCAATTATCAGCCTTTTATCAGATGCATCACATACCAATGTTTTCTCCCCATCTGTGGGTTGTCTATTATTTACTCTATTGATTGTGTCCTTGACACATTTTCCTCTTATCAGAAATGTTTTCCTCTTATCAGGTCCCATTTGTTTACTTTTGCTGTTGCTCTGATTGCTTTTGGGCTCTTCTTCAGAATTATTCTCCTAGGCTGATATTTTAAGAGTTTTTCTAGCATTTTCTTCTATAATTCTTATAGTTTTATTCCTTCAGTTTAAGCCTTTTATCCATGCTGAACTAATTTTTGTGACTGATGAGAGGTGTGGATCGGATTTCAGTCTTTTACCTGTGGCTAACCAGCTTTCCCAGCACATTTATTGAATAGGGATTCTTTCCCTAGAGTATGTTTTCATCTGCTTTGTTATAAATAATATGGGAATGTTAGCATGACTTCATCTCAGGTTCTGTGATCTAAGCCATAGCTTAATGTCTCTGGTTTTGTGCTAGTAGCATGCTGATTGGATTACTGTAACCTTGCAGTATAGCTTGAAGTCTGGTAAACTGATGACTCCCTCTTGGTTCTTATTATGTAAGGTTGAATTGGCTATAGGAATCTTCTCTAGTTTCATGAAACATGTAAAACTATTTTTCCTAGATCTGTGAAAAATGACAAGAACTAGAAAGTGTGGAGAAAATGAACAAAGTTTTGGAAACGTGCAACTAAAGTAGGCTCAATCAAGATGTAGAATTCCTGAACAGATCAGTATCAAGCATCAAAATTGGAACAGCAATAAAAAAAATCTTTCAATGAAAAGAATTCCTGGTCCAGTCAGTTTCACACCTGATTTTACCAAATCTATGAAATAGGACTTGTCCCTGTAGTTCAGAAATTATTCCATGACATTCAAAAGGCAGGGATCCTCCTACCCAACGTGTTCTACAAAGCCAATAGCATCTTGATACCGATTCCAGGAAAGGACACAAAAAAGAAAACTGCAGACCAATAGTCTTTATTAATATAGAAGCAAAAATTCTCCATAAAATTTTAGCAAACTGAAATCAGCTACACTTAAAAATAAAACACAAATTCATCACAAGCAAGTGGGCTTCACCCCAGAGATGCAAGAATAGTTCAGCATATGCAAATCTATAAATGTAATTCACCAAGTAAATTGATGCAAAAAACAAAGAGCATATGAGCCTTTCTGCAGAAAAAGCATTTGACGAAATTCAGCACCCTTTTATGACAAGAACTCTAAGGAAATTGGTATAGAGGGGCATTTCAAAACTGTAAAGGCCATGTATGACAATCACAGTCAGCATCACATCGAATGGGGAAAAATTGAAAGGATTCACATTTAACTTGAACTAGACATGGTGGCCAACTTTGACCACTTCTATTCAACATAGTGTTGAAAGTACTAGCCAGAGCAACCAGGTAAGAGGAAGATATTAAGCATAACCAAATAGGGAAATAAAAGGTCAACCTATCCCTCCCTTCTTATGATATTATTGTATATTTAGAATATCCCAAAGTTTCCACCAATAGATTCCTGGAATTGATAAATAAATTCAGCAAAGTCTCAGGCTACAAAATCAATGTACACAAATCAGTAGCTTACATATACCCTAAAACAGTCACACTGATAATCAAATTAAACAAGCAATACCTTTCATAATAGCAACAAGGAAATAAACTATCTAGAAATATATTTAGCCAAGGAGGCTAACGACCTCTATTGGGAGAACTATTAAACACCGAGGAAAGAAATCACAGAGAATGTAAACAGATGAAAAAACACATCACTCTCATAGATCAGCAAAATCAACATTGTTAAAATCACTTTACTACCCAAAGTATTTTATAGATTCAATGAAATTCCCTTTAAAATATCAATACAATTTTTCCACATATCCAGAAAATGTATTTATAATTAATATAAAGACGTGTTACTTCTATCACAAAAGTTGGGACTCTAAGGAGAATACAAATAAATATGGAAAACAAATATCCTCTGATACTATGAGCCTTGGTTTGATCTAGAAGAAAAGGCCTTCTTGTCCAGTCATCTAGTAGAGTAACAATATAAACTATATTATGTCAGTAAAAATTTGCAATTTTAAAATCAAAGAAAAGGAAGGACCATAATTGCCTTTTTCTATTATATTTCCAATTTCCATTAGTTTATTTTTCCAGATATGCTGAACATAATTGGCTTTTATAGACTTTTCCCTCATTATAATTTTTTTTATTGTTGAAGTTATAATTTGTTCTGTCTGGTATTCTTTAAATTTCCTGAATTTGTGGCTTGGTATATCATTAATTTGAGACATTCTTGACCTTAACTATTATTACTCTGAACGTTGCTACTGATACATTATTTCCTCTTTTTCTGGTATTTCCATGATGCATATCTACATCTTTTGAAATTTCTCACAGTTCTATAACACAACAGATCGATGTTCTGCTTCCTTCTCTCCTCTTTTTCCTCCACCTCCTTTTTCTTTATTGTTGTGTATGTGTGTGTTGTTTTCAGTACAAAAAGTGTCTATTGATCTGTTTACAGGTTCAATTATTCTTTCCTCAGCCATTTCTGGTCTTCTGATGGGGACTACTGGAAGCATTTTTCACTGCTGTTATAGTACTTTTTGATTATTCAGCATTTCCTTTTGATTCATTATTAGCGTTTCCATCTCTCTACCACATTTTTATGTGATGTGCCTTTCCCTCATTTTTTTCATGTTGTACACCATTTCTGTTAGAACCCTTTATTTTACTAATCAGTTTTTTAAAATTCATTTTCTTATAATTTCAACATCTTTATAACATTGCAATGTCTGTTGATGACTTAGTTTTTTCAGACTCTAATTTTGTGGTTTTGTATTATTTATGTGTCTGCCTTTTGGCATGCCTCATAATACTTTATTGAATGCAGGACATGTTGTATCAGGTAATAGGAGAAAGGTAAATAAAGCCTCAGTGTATGAATTTTTAAAAATCTAGATGACTGACTTCGTAATTTTCACTGTAGTTGTAAATGTCAGAGGCTTAACATTTTTCCTGTGCTCTCGATTTTTTTCTTTTCTCTTGATTTTCTTTTTTTTTTATACCCTTAAAGGAATAATTTATTTTTTCAACTTTTTTTTTCTTTTAGTGTTTGGGATTTATTGAGGGTACACGGAATTAGGTAGCACTGATTGTCGTTGGTAAAGTCCCTCTTATAATTGTGTCCTGCCCCCCAAGAGGTGTGCCATACACCATGACCCTCCATCCCTCTCCCTCCTCCACTCTCCCAATTCCTCATTCCCCTACCAAACCCCTTGTATTAGATCATCTACTGCTTTTGCATTAGAATTGAGTACATTGGATTCTTGCTTCTCCATTCTTGTGACACTTTACTAAGAAGACTGTGTTCTACCTCCACCCAGGTTAATACAAAAGATGTAAAGTCTCCATCTTTTGTAATGGCTGAATAGTATTCCATAGTACACATATACCACAGCCTATTAATCCATTCTGGGTTGGTGGGCATTTACTTTGTTTCCACATTCTGGTGATTCTAAATTGATCTGCTATAAATAGTCTAGTGTAAATGTTATCTGATGAAAGGATTTTTTTTTCTCTTGGGTAGATGCCTAGTAATGGGATTGCAGGATCAAATGGGATGTCTAATGTGAGTTCTTTGGGTATTCTCTATACTTCCTTTCAGCTTAATTTTCTTTTTAAGTTGAATTCCAAAGATTACAGAATAAGATTCTATTAGCTTTACAGTGGAGAAATCTAATAAAAAAATTTCATTCAGGTCATCGATGTCAACATCAACATTAATAAGTCATGTTGATATGATGTGATATAATAAAATTGTCACTTTACCTCTGTGGTCTTTCTCCCAGAAAACTATAAGCTCAATCTGAAAATGTAAAAAAAAATTAATAAAAATTCTAATAGAAGAACATTCTGCCAGATATCTGACAAGACCTTATCAAAAGTGTCTAGGTCACCCTAGATTAGAAGAACTTGAAAATTGTCTCACCTGAGAGGTATTTAAAGAGACATGTCTATTAAACGTAATATGATATCAGATATTGCTTCCTGTAACATAAAAGAAAATTAGGTAAAAATTAAATAAATGTGGAATGATAAAGTTTTATCAATAAAAATGTATTAATATTGGCTTATTAATTGTACAACTGTACCACAATTTGGTAGGGTATTATTGATAGGATAAACCAGATATGGGGTATATGGAAACTCTTTATAAAATCTTGGTAATACTTTATAAATGTAAAGTTTTTAAAATAATGTGTTTATTTAAAAATGATATTGCAATATGTTTTAAATGCATAATTATCATTTCTTTTGAATGAGGGGAAAGAAAACAACTATTTGCATGAGATGATACAAGTTAATTTGATTTTCTTCTTCAGATGAAGAAAGGTTAAGATTAGTGAGCAGAAAGCATGTTTTTAACAATAGTTATAAATACTAACATTAAGTGGGAAATATTATTTTTTAATGACAGGAATTAGGATCAGAATTCTAAGTTGGAAAACCCTTCCTTGGGTTCAAACTTTTTAGCCCTTTCTCTGCACATAAACAATAGCTTATAAAATTTTTATAATGGCCAAGAGGAGTTAATTCTAAGTGGAAAAAAATGTAATTGAAAAGTAGATTTAACTTTGCTCATAATACACTTCTGTATGCTTGCCCTTCCTGGATGCCTCTCACTGGTGACAGACACTTTGGAGGAGGGCTCATGAAGGGTGTTTCGGCATGTACTGTGAATAAAGATAAAGATTTCAACAGGTAGTTCTTTGTAGCCTTTCAGATCTTTGAATGTGCTTTTTGACTGAATTCAAATGTACAGAGCAAATCCTTTTAGTTTTATTACTAAATTTTTTTCTTCTTGTGTATTTTTGTTTTTAAAATGAACATATTTGAAATAAAAAAGAATAAAATAAGTTTGAATGAAATAATCCTCCTCGATTGACCAGAATAGTTGCAACATTAGGAAGCAAAAAGGTTGACTCGACTGCTGTTATGCTCTTGGTTTAATCCTAATCCCCCTCCACCAGTGCCACTACCGCACAAGGCTGGAGGGTGTGGGTTCATGAGCGTCAAGTCTGTCAATTTGTTATAAGCTATTGACAATAGCACATTGTGTTTCTGGTTGAAGTAGAATTTATGAATAGTTGCACAGCATGGCAGTATTTTTTAAATTTCTGTCTGCTTAATATCCCATCGTGTCACAGAAGACCGAGAGAATGCTGAGGGAAGAAAGCAGATTTTTAATGAGGATTTGGAATTATGTTATTATAGTATGTCTACTAAAGATTAGGGGATTTGTTGGCTTTGTGATACTGAATATCAACATGAAAAAATTCAATGTTCATCAGCATTATAACACTCATAAAGACCACGGGTATTTTAAATTAGAAGAAGAAGCATGAAAGGTTTTTACTTTTTTGACATTATTAAGTACACAGTATTTAGATTTTTACAAAATAATGTACAGTAGCACCTCTATAATTTGACCACCCAGAGGACTGTAACAAATTTGATGGTCAACACAAGGAACTAGGCCTCGGTAATGATGGGTACATGTGAAGTCTGCCTGGTTTATGAAAATCAGGTCAACTTAAGGAGGCGGTCAGTGTAGGGAGGTTCTAATGTAGATCTAATTGAAGTTTTTTGAATGTGTTTTTTTTTAAATTTCAGTCAAATTAATGTGGGCTTCTAACATAAACAATTCCCTAATCCTGGGTCTAGGGGAATGGCCTGTACAAAAAAGATGCAGGCAATGATGTCTTTAAAAATCATCTGTTTCAGGGATCATTATCTGAGGACAAACTGCAATTCAAGTTATATACTTTCTACTGATTCTAACTCTTTTTGATAAAACAACATTTTAAATATGTTATTTGATGTTAAACCCTCCGGTGAAGGATGATTAAAGAGGGGACGCAATAAAACAGACGGTTAATTTTGCCTTTTTTTTTTTTTTTAAATATCTGAGTAACTTCAGGAAAATTGCACCATTTCTATGAACCACATTTCATTCATTAGTAAAATGGACTATGATGATTATTTTCTCCAAGGTATCCCTGAATGTAATTTGAAAAATCATGGCATAGCAACTCACAAGGTGTATAGCATAAAATAATTCTCTCCTTTAGTTAAGACTAGATTCACATGAACCCTCTACCCAAACCCAGCGGCATTCTTAAGTTTGTCAGCCAATTCTGTGGATATTACTTTCTGTCCGTCTTCTCAAGTTCACTCATTGTGATGCAGGCTTTGCTTGTATGTAATGGTAGCATTGTGGGATACCAGATAAACATCAGGGTGTGAGAGGTGGTTTCTTACATGGAGGATTTTTGCTGTAGTTTAGTTGTTGTTTTGTTTTCTTTTAAATCTAATCATACACCATGGAAGTTATGCTTTATGATTTCATTTTATGGATGGTGATTCTGATTCTCAGAAAAGTATAGTGGTATTTCTGAGCTCATATACCTAGTACATCCAGAAAGATTCAGATCCGGGGATGACCTAATAGCAAGGCCCATGGCCATTTTAAGAAAGTCTGCTCCTTCCGATGTGTATTACAACTGCTTAGGAATCATCATTCCATGTAGAGACAAGGTGCACTTTGATAGCAACTCAGCAGTTGCTTTGTCTTCTTCTTCTTCTTCTTCTTTTTTTTTTAAAGAGACAGAGTCTCACTTTTTGCCTTCGGTAGAGTGCTATGGAGTCACAGCTCACAGCAACCTCCAGCTCCTGGGCTTATTCTCTTGCCTCTGCCTCCTGAGTAGCTGGGACCACAGGTGCCCTCCACAACGCCTGGCTTTTTTTTTGTTGCAGTTTGTCCGGGGCCAGGTTTGAACCCGCCACCCTTGGCATATGGGGCCAGCACTGTACTCACTGAGCCGCAGGCGCTGCCCTCAGCAGTTGCTTTGATGGGTTAGAAGGTGGCTAGAATTGAAAGTGTTTCTGGATGATTGTAGGAGCACTGTATTTGCAAACAAAAAAAGAGAAAGATCAGAAGAACTTTAGGCAATGGATGAAGAACATGAAAAATCACTGTATTTTTTTCCAGTCTTACAGCTGTTTAGTAAAAACTTAATAGATTTTATACTTTAAAAGTCAAAGGACATTACAGTTTATTTAGTTTGTTTCCTTCTATTTGGGCTGGATGAGAGGAACAGAGTATTAATAATATAACTCTTTACAAATGAGAAGATGTGTGTGCAAAAGTTTCTTCAAACCAAGGTTTAATAAAGATCAAGTCGTTGTAATCTTTTTTATCAGGTTTTCTTAATCTATGAATTAAAACTTTTGTCAAATTATGTCAAAGTTACTAATGACAATGGCTTTGAACCCCTAATGAGTTCACCAACAGCAACTTCAGTGTATAAGTGTTTCCCCTCCAGAACATTTACGCACTTGACGTGTGTGAGTGCAATTCTATACAGACCTACCAGTGCTTGCAGGGAGAAGCATTACTTCCTCACTAGTTTTCAAACCAAGTCACAGGGTTTCTGTTACCCCAATGGCTCCAATAGGCTTGGTAACCGCAAAAGTTCCTCCTATAAGTCTGGTTGAAAAGCTGGGACCCTGACACTATTTCTTTCTTCTCACTCTGCTGTAAAGCGAAAGTGGACAGCTCCCCACTGTTTGGTCTTGGCAAGGCAGTTCTATTGGCCTCTGCGGGGCTTCTGATTATGTCAGTACATAAAATTTCTGGGAAGTAGCAGTACTGAGAAGTTAAAAGAGGCTAAGTTCTTCCTTATTATTCTCAGGGGACACACAAACAAACAAAAAACCAAGTTCTCTTCTTCACACACTTAAATATGTTTTTGGGGAAAGATATTTCCTTTCTGACATACATGGATTATTTTTTTAATCCTTTACAGTTACAGGTCACTTAGGTCCAAAGAAATTTTAATATTAGCTACGTGCCATACCCAGAGCCCTCACTGCTCGCTGATTCTCAGCCTTGAGGCAGAGTAGGTGCTGTCCATGAGGTGAGGCACTTCGCAAGCTTCTCCTCTTTCCCATTTGATGTATCACATTTGCATAATTTAGATTAAATGCCTATGTAAATAATAGCTTTTTATTACAAATATGCTTGTCTATTATAATATGACATAAAGACAAAAATGTTAAGTTTTTTTCTAATTTCATAAAATTAATCTTTACTAGAGATTAGATAGAGAAATCTAGTTGTATTTCAGTGGATGAGCAATGCTGGTGGCCTGAAGACTTATTTCCTTTGGTTATAAGTGCATATGAGGGTATGCGTGCTTCTGTGTATGTGTGTGTATAAATTTGAATTTTAGGAATAACTTATGATCATTCATTAATTAAAAAAACACCTTTTCAGATTAAATGTTGAGTGTTAATAATCCTTTGTTAGCTGTAAAGAAAATATATATAAATATAATTTGGTTTTACTTTAATTATTTTGAAGACAACTTAGTGTATTGGAAAGCCACACAATCTTTGACATCCTTTGCAATATTGGGGAAATTCAATTTATTAATAAACCAAATGTGTCCTCGCGCCATAATTCAGGTTATAAAAACTGGGAGCCATGTAGTATTTATTCCAAAAAATAATTTTTCAACATTATTGTTGCTATCTTTTATAAAATTTGCATAATTTAGATTAAATGCCTATGTAAATAATAGCTTTTTATTACACTCTACAAATATGCTTATTTATTATGACATAAAGCCAATAAAACTTTTCTAATTTCATAAAATTAATCTTTACTAGAGATTAGATAGAGAAATCTAACATTTGATAGATATATATTCCTTTACAGGATGTTTTTAGCCCAATACAGCTTAATACACTAGATTGTAAATGTTACATATTTTTTTCCAAGTGAAATATTTCCTGACAAGGTTAAAAAACATGGAATTTCAGAATTCCAACAGATTTTACTAAAGATCAAGTCTAGAGATGTCAGAATTTTCAAGCATAAAAATGCAACAAATGGGCAAGCAAGCAATAAAACCACCACAAATATACTATAGATATTGTAGTTCCAATCCCCTGCTCCAGGAGTCATTACAGCTTCAAATAGTGTACATGAGTTATTCTCAACCAGGGTGATTCAGGCCTCTAGGGGACTTTTAGCAATGTCTAGAGATGTTTTTAATTGTTATGAATGTATGAAGGGCAGGGGAAGATTGCCACTAAAAGCTACTGGATGCTAAAGATCTTAAAATCCCCTGGACATCACCCAAAATTTATGGATTTATATATCAGCTGAGCTGAGGTTGAGATAATCTGTCATCAGTTTTTAATCCATTTAATTCAGAGGTGTCAAAACAGAAGTTAGTATCCATCTTCTATGCCAACTCCCACTGTTCAGCAGTACGTACCTGGAGCCCTCTCTTGGAAACAAAAACAACTTCAACGTGTGCAGTCCACTCAGACAGAGTGACTGGTTCCACTTTGCAGCATGTTAAGTAATAACTTGAGAAACTAATGAAGACTGCTATTTCATAATGTTGAAATTGCAGAATCACGGCATTTGTCACTTTTGACAAATTTTTCTTTTCACCCACTAGAGATTATCTGTATTATATTATATTTTAAATAAACATTAATCTAACTTTTGGCATGGGCAGCTTTATGTGGATTAGGCATAGTGCATATTAATTATCTAGAAAATTTTTCTTAATTTCTCAATGATGTAGGATGAGTTTATTCTTATATGTACTTCTAATATGTCATGAACTGGTTGTTTTTAAAATAAATTAGAATGAATAACTAGAGAAGTGAAAATTATAATCAGGAAACCAGAATGAACAGAAAAAACATGGGCAAGGTCATATTTATAAGTTATGTGTATTAGGTATCAACCAACATAAAATTGCCCCATCCAATTGTGAGATTTCTAAAATTTTTACTCTTAATTATTTTATTTGTCTCAGTAGGACTGAATAACAACCTTTAAAGACCAGAAACCATATGAGACCCGTGCTTTGAGTATCACAGGATCACAGACTCTTTTATAAAGAAAAATCTATCTTTATTCAATAGACATTTGTTCAGAAATGATAGGGTCATGCACTGCACGAGTCTCCAGAAATGAAGAAATTAAAAGCTGTCTGGGTCTTTACAGAATTCTCAATTTAGTTGGGGAGCCAGTTTTACAAATTCTATAAATATGTTAAATAATGAGATCTGAGTCATCATGGGGTGACAAGGGGATGGAGAGGACACTGAGAGAACCCTAGAATTGAGAAGCTTATGTTACAAATACTTTTCTGGTGTAGCAGTCACCTGCAGATTTGAGAACAGGCTTTTTGTAAAAAAGAATTTTTTGCCATGAGTCTTGTACCATAAAAAAACTGTTAAATCCATGTGTTGCTAACCTTATAAAGTGCGCATATTTATTTGTATTTTCAATACAGCAAAATAATTAATGAGTCATTCATTATCTTTTGATAACATTCCCGGCTGTGTAATGCAGTCAAAGTGCAGGGGTGATGTGAAATAGCTCAGTGGCAACAGAACTTTTAGGAGAGACTGTGTTTCCAGGACCTTCCTGCTGTATTCTGTAGTCGTCTATCCGACATTGAAATCGGAGTGTGGTGACCATGAGAGGCGAGACGCTTAAAGTAGTGTTTTTCTAGCAGCATTGCAAAATGACATTTCAAGTATTTTTAAAAGCCTATTATCTTCTTCAAAATGGAATCCATTTATTATCTCTCTACAGATTTAACACTGATAGCTAGAACACAATTTATGGGCCTTTCTTGTTTCCAATTACCTTTCCTTATCTTTAATAGCTACATTCTTGATTCATCTTTCTGATGACTTGTAATTTGAATGGCTAAGCAGCACAGCTCAGACGTATTTTCCTGGTAAAATAAGTGAGTTTGAAATATGCATGTTTGTATGAGGCTGAGTAACGCTTGAAAAATGTTTCCGAGAGTTAGGCTTTCACTGGATTAATGTGGCTATTAAGACCTCGCTACTTTGTAATTCTGAAGAAAATGCCTTTAACTGCTATTGTATAATAGATTAATTGAAATTCAGTTTTTGAATTATTTATTTCAGGATATGTTAGGGGTACACATTTTGGTCGCATGAATTGCTTTTGTACAGTTTAAAAGTCAAAGTTATAAGTCAAATCGTCACCTCAGGTTTGCTTGTACCTATTAGGTATGAATTTATCCCTTCCCCCTAATCCTTCCATCTGTTTTCTTTCCATTGAGTTTTACTACTAAATGTGCATATGTTGATATACTAGTTTCAATTTGCTATTGAGTTCATGTGGATTTTTTCCCCATTCTTGTGATACTTCACTTAGAAAAATGGTCTCCAGGGCAATCCAGGTTGCTACAGAAGGTATGAGTTCAACATTTTTTTTTTTTAATGTCTGAGTAGTCCCCATGGTGTACATATATCACATTCTATTAACCCATTCCTATATTGATGAGCATTTGGTGTGATTCCACATCTTTAAGACTGTGAATTGTGATACAATAAATATTTGACAGCACAAGTGCATGTATATTTTTGATAAAATGACTTTTGTCCTTAGGGTAAATACCTAATAGTGGGATTGATGGATCAAAGTAGGTTCCTTTTAGTCCATTGAGGTAAGTCTATGTGATTTTCCATAGCGGTTGTACTACTTTGCAGTCCTACCAACAGTGTATAAGTGTTCTTTTCTCTCCATATCCACACCAGCATCTGTTGTTTTGGGATTTTCTTATAAGATTCATTTTCACTAGAGTTAGGTGATTCGTGATTATAGTTTTGATTTTCATTTCCCTGATGATTAGAGACACAGCATTTTTTATATGTAGAGCAAACCAACCCAAAACTCAGTGGAAGAAAAGAAATAACTGAGGTCAGAGGAGAATTGAATGAAATCGAGTGAGAATTATACAAAAGACTAATGAAACAAAAACATGGTTCTTTGAACACACGAAAAAATCAAAACACCTCTTGCTAGATTAACCAATAACAGCAAATAAAGGACCCCGATATGCTCAATCAGAAATACAAACATTATATTTGAATACTATAAAAGACCTCTGTGTACGTAAACTGAAAAACATTGAGGAAATGAATGAATTCTTGAAAACACTCAACTTCCTTAGGCTTAATCAGGAAAAAATAAAACTCCTAAACAGACCATAATCCAGTATAAAATTGAAACATCAATAAAAAATATCTTCCAAAGAAAAATTTTCTGGGCCATGAGTTTTCACAGCCAAAATTTCCCAGACCTATAATAAGAAGGAACTGGTACCTATACTGGAGAAGTTATTTCATTACATCCAGAAGGAAGAAATACTTCACAACTAGTTCTGTGAAACCGGTATCACCTTGATACCAAAGTGAAGAAAGAACAAAACAAAAAAAAGAAAACTACAGACCAATGTCCCTTATGCATACAGAAGCAAAAATTATCAATAAAATTCTAGAAAACTGAATTGAGCAGCACATCAGAAAAATAATCCTATATGACCAAGTGAGATTCACCTCAGGATAGAAAGATGGTTCAAAATATACAAATCTATAAATGTGATTCACTACACAAACAGAAGCAAAGACAAATATCATTTATTCCTCTCAGTAGAGATAAAGAAAGCATTTGACAAAATTCATCTCACTTTTATGATAAAAATTGTTAACAAAATAGGCATATTTGGAATATATCTCAAAATTATAAAACCATATATGACAAACCCATAACCAACACCATACTGGATGGGAAAGAATTGAAAGCATTTCCACTGTCTTATCAAGAATTAGACAAAGTTGCTCCTTCTCACACTTCTCCTGGGTGAAGTAGAAGGTCCTAATCATAGCAATAGAAAAAGAGAAGAAAATCAAAGGTCTCCAAATGGGGTCAAGCCATCAGTCTTTGTTGATGATAAGATATTATGTCTAGAAAACCTCAAATATTCTGCCAGAAGATTTCTGGAATTAATACATAACTTCAGCAGAGTCTCAAATTATAAAATCAATAACATTTAGTTTTGATGAGACAACTCATTCACTAAGTTTAGGCAACTTAGGCAATAAAGTTATCATTTTTTAATTAGTAAGTTCATTTTTATTTATGGTCTCATTGCCCTCAATTATATCACACCAAAAGCGAAATGACATATTATATATAGGAGGATGACACGTGACATACAAAGAAAATAGAATTATATATCGAAGGATTATTGTTTGACTAACTTTGGCAAGTGATTAAATAAATTATAATCTATTTTTGTGAGTAGTTATCTGAATCATTTGCATAACTGAGTATAAAAATGCTAACTATTTATTTTGATTGCATGACTTATAAAAATGTTACTATGATTCTGCAGAATTATGAACATGTGAGCTTAAAATATATGGAATATGTTTATTTATAGTTTACTGTAAGACTATAACTAGCTCTTACAAACTATATGACTCTGGGTAGGCCACTTAGTCTCTCCACAGACTTGTCACTCAGGCTTTGAGGTTTGTCTTAAGCTAAGACAGATGGAAATTAGAACCCAGATAGTATTAAATACGATGGCTGTGTGATGTCAGCTAAGGTGGGTGAGACACAAACTGAAAAAATGGGATGCCACTGTTATTGAAATGTGAGTGTTTGCCCTGATTCCATCGAGACCCGTTTTGTGTTGTTGCGACAGTGGGGAATGGAATCCTGAGTCGGAACTTTATGCTGCATACTGAGACTTTCCTTCCTAATTCCTACCTCTGCATTTCTTTTTTTGCAGTTTTTAGCCTGGGCCGGGTTTGAACCCACTACCTCTGGTATATGGGGCCAGCACCCTACTCCTTGAGCCACAGGTGCTGCCCTGCTGCATTTCTTTAGAACCACTGCTTTATACCTACTACAATCATCTGCTCATCTCTTTCATCCTCTGTTGATGCACAGATTACTGGCTTGCCTAAATATACCTTCCTTCCTCAAGCACAGATCATGAGTTGCGTTGTGGCCGTAGTCCTGACTGTGTGTTGGAGTAACAGTGCATGGCTCCTCTCACAACTGGTAGTTATGAAAGTAACTCAACTACAAAATGTGAGGATTCTTTACTCAATGCAAGTCTTGGATTCTTACTAAAAATTTTTCTTATCAACAGGCTTTATTTTAGGTATACAACTTTTTCCTTTAACTGTAGTCTAATATTTTTATTTTAAATTAGTTTAAAATTGCACAAAGTTATCTAAAACGGTATATAGTTCTATAACCTCTTCAGGATAAATCCCCTTTTCCTCTGTATATGATTATACTTGTACTATGTTGACCGTAGACTTGTTATCTTTTCTCCTCAGGTTACATCCTTATCTGTTGTCCCTGTTTTTTACTGTAACTTGCACTATTCCATTTCTTTTTAGTTTCACCTTGTGACATTCACAGCAAATTATACGGCTGTACTTATAAGATTGGACGTAATCAAGTTGAAAGAATTTTGAAGAGAAATCATAAAAGGAAATTTCTAGCTCCTGGATTCTGACATTTACTATATGTGGGTCTTTGTAGAAATAACTGGCATCTCTATCATTCATTAAGTTTTCACAAATTAAATAAAAATGGGAGGAAACAGCACCTAAAGGATTTTTCTAATGAGTAAATGAAATTTACAAATCTTCTGGTAAAGTGCCTGGAACTCTCTAACCCCCAAAATATTGACTAGAATATTAAATGGAAAAGCAGCTTCACTTCAGTAATGAACATAGTTAAGATACTTTTTTTTTTTCTTTTCTTTTTTTTTGTTGAGACAGAGTCTCAAGCTGTTGCCCTGGGTAGAGTGCCATCATATCACAGTTCACAGAAACTTTAACTGTTGGGCATAAGCGATTCTTTAGCCTCAGCTGCCCAAGTAGCTGGTACCACAGACATACGCCACAATGCCCAGATATTTTTTGTTGTTGTTGCAGTTGTCATTGTTGTTTTAGCTGGCCCAGGCCAGGTTCTAATCCACTAGCCTTGGTGTATGTGGCTGGCACCCTACCCACTGAGCTATGGGTGTTGCCCAAGATACTGTTAATGAACATTGTTTGGTTACAAATAAAAAAAATCAAAAATAATATATTTATGATAACATTACTTAAGCAACATCCTGATATTAATTGCTATAGATACATTCTAGAAATTAGTAAATGTATTTGAAAAAAGCATAATAATTGAATGTCAGAATGTTTACTTAAATCAAATGAAAAATCTTTTATTCATACTACAAATGTAATTTTAAAAATACAATGATGTGCCACTTGTTGGAAGAAGGGGAAATTAAAAAGCAAAAACCTTTTTATGGTGAAGATAAGAACAAATTACTTTTCCAAATATTAAAGTGTTTTAGTACGGCCTTAGATTTACAGAGATAAGAGGTACAAGCTAGCAAAAAACGAATAAAAGGAAAACATAGGGAGAAAATACAAGAATGCTAAGAAAAAAATAAAGTAAAATATCGCAAAATAAATAGCAAACTAAGAAATCCACAAACATAAAATAATTATTGAAATAAGTATAGATGCCAAAAAATAGTATTTTTCAAGTGCAAATATTTTTCACACAAATCTTTTCTGTGTTGAAATCAAGAAGGGGTGAAAGAGAAGGATAGCAGGAAAGTGTGAGAAGGAGAGAGAGTTCTATAGAGAATGGGGGGATGAGATTTAGAAATGCAAAACCAAGCAGGGATATTTGAATTATCTAGAGTTGTACAACTAATGCTAAAAAAAATATTGATTGTCTAGTAAGTTCTCAAGAAAAAAAAATCATCAAAGATGATGGCCATGAGTCCATTTATTTCAGAAGGGGAGAAGAGACAGATGAAACAGAAAAATACAAAAGCAAACAAACAAAAAAACCCAGCTTATTGAGAAAAAGTTTTTCAAATAAATCTAAACATTATTTTAAAAATATTCTAAATTGAGACTCTCAGAAAACTGAGTTGAAAAACCTGCGAAGGTAGTGAAACTGTCAGATACAGAAAAAATGATGCATATAATAAACATTCAATGGCTTATATCAAAGCCAAGGGCCATCAACACCATCTCTTATCTAAAGTGATAGCTGTTAAATGTCAACCAGTCAAGTCACATACAGCTTTATACACACACAGAACGTGAGACAAAATCTTATACCTACTCGCCTCCCTTTCTCATTTGAGCTAATCTTGGGTCCTACTTCGTAGAAACTGCAATGGTTGTTAAGTGAGATGTAGAATTGGCTGCACATGGTTGTCTTAATGCTCAAAATCCATTTGGATCTTGATTGTTCCAGTGTTCTGCTCCTGCCTTATTTGGTGAAGTCAAAAACTTATAGAAGACTACTATGACCAATGAGCTTTGGGGAATACTCACATGCCTTAGATATGGAGAGAAAAAGAAAATTGGCTTTGAAAAAACAGGTACCTTGCTATACACAATAAAAGAATTCTTAAACATCTACTAATAAATTATATTTTCATGGGTTAAATACCTTCGACATGCTATGAAGTCAGAGGTCCTTTGTATTTATTTATGACAAATGCTGTTTATTTCAAATACATCTTCTTTATGCATCTGGATATTTACTTATTCCTTATATTGTAATATACCTGTTTCTTGGTAAGTATTATGTGAATTCAACAATTGTAAAAGTTTCCTTGGCTAACACTCATAAACATTTTTATTGATTCAATCCATGTTTGAAGTATGAGATTCCTCCAAGGCATAGGTCTTTGAAGCAAAACCTTCTGGTTTCCACATCTTCAAGTCTAGTTTCCTGCATCACCCTGACAGATAAGGGACCACAGAGTCTAAAGATATAAAGGGAATTTACATAATAGCCTATGGAGGTAATGGAGAACTCTGTGAACTATTTCCGTGCTACTATATACAGAGTTATGTTTCATTCTTTGCAATTTTAAAGAGTTATATGGATCTACCTAGATTAATGTGACCATATCCATATTGTTGTGCAATTATATTCTACACCATATTCTTTGCCTGCTTCATATCACGTATCAAAAAACATGATTTTGCATGATTTCACTAATTTGTGAGTATGTCTAGAGAATATTTAATTGCAGAAGTATTTTTAGCCTCCACAGATGATATCATGTTCCTCCTAAATGCTGTGTATTTTTCATTTCCACCAAGAAAGTACAAGCGAATTACATTGCAGTCTTCCATGGACACATTATGATATTTTTATGTAAATCTTTGTGTTTTAATGTATCTCTCCCTGAGCACTACCTGGACAAAGCATCAGCATATCTTTTTGTTCTTGGGGGTCTTTTATGTATCTTGGGGAGAAAAATCCATTGTACGTTGTATGTGTTGTACACGTTTTCTGCCACTCAGTAATTTGTTTTGTAATTTTTTTTATTGCATAGCAAATTATTTGAGAGAAAAGGCCAAGAATTCCTGATTCATTTGCTTTAGTTTTATGTAATGTACCTCTGTGAAAAAGTTTATTCTTGAGGCTTCTTTGTTTATTTTCATTCTGGCTTTAAAATATTTAAAAATGAAAGAAATGCTATAGTTAAATACTTTACTTCATGGACTGTGGATTTGATAATAAATGAGAAAAGAGTTTTTAAACTCAAGGATGTACATTCTATGGTAGGAAAATCAAACGGGTGCCCCATAGGGTCTGCATCCTAATCCCAGGAACCTCTAAATATGTTGCCTTAAATAGCAAAAGGGACTTTGTAGAAGTAATCAAATTAATTAACTTGAGATGTGGAGATTATCTGGTAATATCCAGATAAGTTCAATGTCATCATAAGTGTTCTGTAAATAGAAGAAGGGGTAAGATGGTACAAAGAAGAAAAGGAAGAATAGAGGTGTCACTACAAAAACAAAAGCTCTGGTGATAAGATCATTGATTTTTGAAGTTGGAAAGGGGCCATGAGCCAAGAAACGTGGGCAGCCTCTAGAAGCTGTGAAAATTAAAAAGCAGAATCTTCCCTATGGCTTCCAGAAAGAATAGCATTGTTGATACTGTGATTTTAGCCCAGGAAGACCTATTTTTTTACTTCTGACCTTTAAACTGTACAGTAATGAATTTGTGTGTGTATGCTTTAAATAACTAAATTTTATGGCAATTGTGATGATTTACTTGACTCATTTTACCATGCATATTATTTTAGCACGACCTACACTAATCATATATTAAATACACTAATAGCAAATAATACACATACTTAATGGAGGAAAATTATGACAGAAAACTAATGGGCACTGAGAGGAGGGACAATTTATATTGTGTCTAAGAGTATATTTTCAGCATCTTCGTTTAGGGACAACAGGGAATTAAATAAGCAAAGGTGGAATCAGGGCCTGTAAATTTTTGTTACTTAGAATCTGTAAAGATTTGGAAGATGAAATTGTGTAAAATTATTACCTATAATTTGGCCCAAACCTAAAGTTTTCATACTGAAAGCTTTTGCGAGGGTGCCCATAGGGAAAAAGGGAAATCAGGGAGAGAAAGAGAAGACAAGAGAGCTAGGGAAGGTCAGAGGGGCATCCAAAATCCACCGTAAACCACCCTGAAACTCTGCACTCAGTCAAGAACACTGTTACTAGAGATGAGCAGTATAAAGGAAGGAAGTGGGTGGGATGAGCCCTGTGCCAGACGCCGGTGGGAGGAGACAGGAGTCACTAGGCAAAAGGGACAAAAACAAGCTGCCGAGAGAGGCAGCCAACTGAGGCACAGGACAAAATGACACAAGCCCAAGAGAGGGACCTAAAACCCCAAGTTGGCAATGACAACCCATTTGGGACCCCTTCCACTGCGTCAGAGGCTTCCTCTATCAACAAACTTCTGGTGTGGCTGCTTACCCTCCTGGTCTGTGAATTCATTCTGGACTTCCAGAGACCATGAACCAGATAAAGAGAGACATTTCCATTACCTCTATCTTTAAGGATGAACAGGAAGATGCAGCTCAGAAGTAACAAATTACCAGAGGGTAGGTCTGAAGTTAGTAATGTTTACTTGTATTTTAGACCTTTGTTTATAGGACAGAGATATTAGATATATAATTGAAAGCTGTGATGTAGGCACATTTCATCTATATATGTAGATATTTTCAATGAAGAATATTTCTCTTGACAATATACACTTTTCCCCATAGTACTATTGAATTATTTTAACTTGAATTCTGTTTTACTTGACATCATACTACAGGATACTGAAAGAACAGGAATATTTCCCATTTATGTCCTTTCCTAGCTGAGATTTTAAGGTCTATAACATGAGTATTCTTTCACAAAATAAGCGTTACTATTCTTAAAAAGTTTTGTATATTTAACGAGGCTGATTTATTTAGCTATATCAAACTTCTTCCATTTAATAGTTAATTTCTTTATGATATAGATGTGCATGTTACTGAAAGCATTTTGTGCCAGTATACATTTGTTTGTCATAAACTTAAAACAAAATACATGAGGGCTAAAAGGCTAGTTCAAAGAATTAAAGGATCTGAATATTCAATGCCTAACTTCCAAATCTTTGATAATTTAGTCGTTTAAAAATGTTGCATTCACTTTGTCTTAATATAAAGGACTTTTAAAAAATTTTCTAAGATCAAATATCTGCCATAAAATTTGAACCAATTTTGTCAATGTGGTATGATACATTGTTCCTCTTATTTTTGACAATACTCATCACCTTTGTTAGGAATTTGTAATCTATTCTACCTTTTAATCTCTCACGTGATCTCTAGGGCACCCTGTTATCTTGTCATCTGCCTAAACTTTCAAGGCCATCATGTCACTGCACTATGTCCAATTCCATCTCAGAAACATATCTCTTAACCTCAGCCTCTCTTTTACTTAACTTCTTCTTTTCCTTCTCTGAAGCTGTGCCTTGGATCTGACATAAACAATTACTTAGTTACAATCCTTCCATATTATTTATTTTCCCTCATCTCATCAGTGCTATAGAACTGATCAAGGTCCCAGGCCTTGCATCCCTAGGTTAATCATCTTCCAGTGATCCAAGTTGAATTAAATTCATTAATTCCCAGTACAACCAAAGACGCAAATATTGTGAAATCTTTATAATTACTAGTACATACAATATTTAAAAAGTGGGAAAAAAACAAATTTTATAAAGCTGGATTTCAAATGTGGTGTGGAAGACATACAGATGCCACTAAAAAAATTTTAAAGTACTTAACTGGTTTTACTTAAAAACGTAGTTTGTGTCTCATGATTTTTTCCACCTTAACCTGCAATGCTAGAAAATTTAAATTGTTATTCTATCTTGATGTAAAAAAAGCTTTCTTGGTGTTAATCACTTCTCAGAATAGCACATTGCAATTATTTATTAGGAAAATACCTACCTTTATTAGACTCTATGCACTTTGAAAGGACCATGCATCCTCATACACCTTACTTCATGAACTTGACTTGCTTACTCTAATTCACTATCCATCAGTGTGTCCTTTGTGGGGTATTGAATAAAAAACCCAACTGGGGAGTTTTTCCAGGTTTAACCACCTGTTTTTAATACCCCACCTGCCTCTGATGTTCTTGACTCAATGCATCCAGAGTACAGTACAGAATATGTATTTTAAAGCACCCCAGGGTATTTCATAAGTACATTTGAGAACCATTGAGTTACTAGACAATTTACTCAATTACATAAAGTAATTGTTTTCAAAGCATAAAATAATTGAATGTGGTATCAGGATAAAATATTAAATCTTCTATTAGGTTTGTTATTTTGCTTAATGTTTTATTATCTAAAATAAGAGGGAAATTGAAATTCATTATTTAATGTGAGGAATAAAACTTACTTTCTAGATGATGACATGGCCTAGTAATATGTTGAATAGGCTTAAGGATGTGCTCAGCTTTCACTAGGCAGAGTAGGTGTGAGTTCCATCTTCCATCCCTTTCTGTATGGTGCATTATAAGAAAGACCACATGTGTTCAGTTAAATTTATTTTTTTTATTTAATTTTTTTATTGTTTAGGATTCATTGAGGGTACAAAGAATTGGGTTATACTGATTACATTAGTTAGGTAAAGTCTCTCTTATAATTGTGTCCTGCTCCAAGAGGTGTGCCATACACTGAGACCACCTATCCCACGTCCCCCACTTTCTGCTTCCTCATTCCCCTACTCCCATCCTTGTATTAGATCATCTACTGCCTTCATATTAGAACTGAGTACATTGGATTCTTGATATCTCCATTTTTGTGATGCTTTACTAAGAATATGTTGCTACTCAATCCAGGTTAATACATAAGATGTAAAGTCTCATCTCTTTTAATAACCGAATAGTATTCCATAGTATACATATACCACAGTTTGTTATCCATTCCTGGGTTGATGGACATTTAGGTTTTTTAGGTTGTTTCCACATTTTGGTGACTGTAAATTGAGCTGGTATAAATAATCTCTTGTAAATATTATTATGATAAACTGTTTTTTTTTCTTCGGGGTAGATGCTTAGAACTGGGATTACAGGATCAAATGGAAGGTCTAAATACAGTTCTTGGAGGAGTTTCCATACTTCCTTCCAAAGAGGTAGTATTAGTTTGCTGTCCCACCAGCAGTGTAAAAGTATTCCCTTCTCCACCCATCCACAACAGCATCTGCAGCTTTGAGACTTTGTGACGTGGGGTATTCTCACTGGAGTCAGGTGGTATCTCAGGGTGGCTCTGGTTTGCATTTCTCTGACAATCAGGAACAATGAGCATTTTTTTCAAATGTCCATTAACCCTTCATCCATCTTTATCAGACAAGGTTTTGTTTATATCTCTTGCCCAGTGGTAGATGGGATTGTTCTCTCTTTTTTTTGTTGTTGATTACTTTGAGTTATCTGTAGATTATAGTTATCAACTTTTTGTCTGATTCATAGAATGTAAATATCTCTCCTCATTCTTAAAGTTTTGCTTCACTTGTTGTGTCCTTAGCTGTGCAGAAGCCCTTCAGCTTCATTCAATCCCATTTGTTAATTTTTGTTGTAGTTGTGATGGCCATTGAAGTCTTCTCCACAAAATCTTTCCCTAGTCAAACATCATCAAGAGCTTTTCCCATAATATCTTCTAATATTTTTATCATTTCATGTCTTAGATTTAATTCTTTTATTCATCTTGAGTTAATTTTTATAAGTTTTGAGAGGTGTGGGTCCAGTTTCAGTCTTTTACATTCTCCAAGCACCATTTATTGAATAGGGATTCTTTTCCTCACTGTATGCTATTGTTCGGTTTATCAAACATCAGATGGCTAGAAGAGACTGGTTTCATTCTTGGTTTTCTATTCTGTTTCTGTTTCTATTTTTGTGCTACTACCATGCTATTTGATTATTATGAACTTGTAATATAGCCTCAGTCTGTATGATGAGGCAGGTGATGCCTCTGACTTTATTTTTAGTACTAAGAATAGCCTTGGCTATAGGGTATTTTTTTTTCTGGTTCCATACAAAGTACTACATTTTCCAGTTCTTCAGAGTATGATGTTGGTATTGGGTTATGATGAGGGTTGCATTAAATCTATAGATTTCTTTTGGGTAGGATAGACATTTTGTCAGTGTTGATTCTTCCCAGCCATGAACATGGTATATTCTTCCATTTGTTAATGTCTTCTTCTTTTTTTTTTTTTTTCATAATTCTCTTTGTATAGATCCTTCACCTGTTTTGTTAGGTATATTCTTTAGTATTTAATTTTCTTTTAAACTACTGTGAAGGGAATCATGTCTTTGATTTTCTTTTCAACTTGGCTGTTATTGGAGTATACAAAGGCTACCGGTGAATGCATTTATTCTGTAACCTGAGACATTACTGTATTGCTTGATGACTTCCAGGAGTCTTGTGGTTGAGTCCCTGGGGTTTTCTAAGTATAAGATCATATCATCTGCAAAGAGCAAGAATTTGACCTCTTCTGTCCCCATTTGGATGCCCTTTATATCCTTCTCTTACCTGATTGCATTAGGTAGAACTTCTAGAATTATGCTGAATAATAGTGGAGATAGTGCACATCCTTGTCTGCCTCCAGTTCTAAGTGGAAAAGCTTTCAGTGTAACTCCATTCAGTATGATGTTAGGTGTGGGTTTGTCGTAGATTGCTTCAATCCATTTAAGAAATGTGCCAGCTATGCCTATTTTCTTGAACATTCTTGTTAGAAAGAATGCTGAATTTTAGCAAATGATATTCTGCATCTATTGAGAGGATCATATGGTCTTTGTTTTGCTTCTATTGATATGGTGACATACATTTATGTATTTGGATATGTTAAACCAGCCTTGCATCCCTTGGATGAAGACTACTTGATCATGATGTATATATTTTTTACAATGTAGCTGCAATCTAATTTCTAACTATTAGAAATTGCTGGCTTTTGAGGTCTCCTGCTGCCTCCCTGTGCCCCTAATGTGATGTTTCTGGACAGGGCCCCCCCAGCCAGAGATGACTGGAGACCTTTCTCCTTAATCTCACCACAGTAGCTGCAAAGGAGCCATATCTAGTCCTCCATCTTGCTTTATTCTGATTTTTCAATATGCACTGTTGACAGGTGCTAGATTGTACTATTGATGGTTTTAAAAAATATATAGAAAAATTATTTACTAAAGAGGTTTGTTGAAAGTTTCAGGACAGCTAAGAAATTTCTAATGTTTCACTTTCTGTCATAGATTTTATTGCACAAATCAATACATGAAGAACGATTTTTGTAAGTTCTTCTAAGAAAGGTGCACTTAGAATATAAGACTTAAAGTAAATGATACTTTTGCAATGTTTTAGGAAAAAATCTAACTATGCAAAAGTAAGAGTGCACAGATGGTTTTGTGAATAAATTTCATTCACAATATCATTCAGAGAAAAGAGATTGTCCCATCACGGAAGTAGAATCCACAGGTAACATATTAATTAGATTTGATGACTTCCATGTCATAAATTTATAAAACAAGCTATATAAAACACAGTGTACAATTTTATAATGGTTTATAAGGAGAAGAAAAAAAATACTATAATAATATTTTTAACCATAGAGAATAGTGCTGATTATTTTGTGAAAAAGTAGTTAAATAGTTTAACTAGGGTGGCACCTGTGGCTCAAAGGAGTAAAGTGCCAGCCCCATATACCAGAGGTGATAGGTTCAAACCCAGCCCCAGCCAAAAACTGCAAAAAATAAAAATAAAAATAAAAAATAGTTGAACTAATTTTAAAAAAAAAAAAACAAATCTAAGCACAGTATTCCAAATTTGTTGAATTTATTGACAGGTGTTTGATAATAATTGTCTGTCAGTAATATACTACTTGACAGATAATTTTGAAAACAAACACAGTCCCTCTCTGTTGCATAAGGTCATAATTTGAAAATTATATAAACAAAGTTTCAAAGAAATTTCTGGTAATGAGAAATACTTTTGCTATATGAATATTTCATAACATTGTATAATTTTGTTAGCTACCATTTGACTTCAAAATTATACTTTTAAACCTATATTCTTGAGAATTTTAGGAAAATATTCTAATCTATAAAACAATTGAAAATGAAGATTTACAATGGACTTTGAAGCCATGTGTTTCTGTAAAACATACATATTTTTGGATTATTTTACAAGAGCAACATCAAAAAAGATACAATTTCTACCTCCCAATCTTAAAAAAAATTTATGTATTTATACCCAAGGATGGAAACAAGTCACATTTTTACATTTAGCCAATATTCTCCTTCCATTTCTTTACGTATCTTTATACAACAGCCAGTACACCCAAGCATGAAAATAAATTGAGTTAAAAACAAATTTTCCAATTAAAAAAAAATTGCTTTCCAATGTGCTAATACAGAATTTTTCGAAATAATAAAACAAAACAAGTACATTCTTATATATAATATTGGACTATGATATATTATAATATACATTATATGAAGCTATATAGAATAATTAATGTATATATTAAACTATATATAATCCTTTAGTTAAGACCCAAATATATTATAAAATTCTAAATTAAAACATTGTAAATTTGAAATGTTATTTTTTGGCACATTCTTGTATATAATATGAAAACTTCCTTCACAGAGTTTTGTATTAATACTCCCCATTATAATTAATTAAATATGCAAATATGCAACTTAGTTATCATCATTATTACTATTTTTTTAGAGTCAAGATGCCATGGTTGTAACCAGGAATTTCTGGATTTTTTGTCAGGATGCCGTGGTTGTAGCCAGGAATTCCTGGACCCAAGCAATCTTCTTTCTTTGCCTCCCTTGTAGCTGCCACTACATGTGTACATCATTGTGCCCATTTACTTTTTAAAATTTTTTGTAGAGACAGCATCTCACTATGCTGCCAGATTGGTTTGGACTCCGAGACTTGGCCTCCTAACGTGCCAGAATTACAGGCATGAGCAACTGTGCCCAGCCACACTGTACAATGCTACATTCATTCATTAATCCCCAAAGAAAATCAATGATGTGCTGGCAATGATTTAAAAACTTGATGAGGAGAGAAGGAGCTCTGATTTGTGGTGTTTGCTGATTTCCATAATGAAAATACTCCTGCAAGGGCTGATTTCAGATTACTAAGAGGGCAGAGTGGGAATGGATGCAAATAATTAACTCCTGTGAACTGGTACAAGCTGGTCTAACATACCACATTATAAAACACGTACTTTTGGTTGGCAAGAGATTATTCCATTCTCATTAAGGAAAAATTATACATGAAGTTCCAAAAAAATTGGGGACACAAACATTATTGCCTTTCAAAAGTTTTCCTTGTACTGCTTAACAAATACTTTCTGTGTGTTTTTCAGCAAGTGTTGCTTTCTAATGATAATCATTTTAATTTTCATTCTTAACTACTGTGGTCTAATTTATTGGCACACATGTTGGCTAAGAATATTTGATTAGGAAAGAGATTAGCATATAGAGCATGAGAAAGAAAGGAAGACAGAGATACTTCTGCAGTAAGGACAATAAGTATTTTAATGCTCATATGTCAAAATGTTTTTCAAATGAGCTAGCCTAAGTGAATAAGCATCCCGGTGAAAACCAAATTTGGCATGAATAAACTTTCCATCACAAAAACTGTAAAAGAATGCATGTAAAAATAACAACCTCCTCCCCTCACACAATTATTCACCCACATATTCAATTAGAAAATAGCCCTTTCAGTCTTAACTGTGTTCCCTCAATGCAAATGAAAGACCGAGAGCACTTTACACTCATGTGGACTCATTTCTATTCTAGTGTTTTTTTCATTTAGCAAATTATGATTTTTCTTTTCTCATTAAGATTAATTTAGAAAAGAACAGAGTGTTTTATTGCTGGTGGATTTCTCTTCAATACACTCTTCACATACTGGAATCAATTATGCCTGGCTCTGCCAGTTTTTAAAAACGACTTGAGATTGCTTTCTAACTCCAATCTATTTGTCAAATTACTCCGCCATTATCTTTGTGTTCACTAAAACTAGAACACAACCGTGTTTAAACATCGGTTTGCTTTAACATCCTAAAGTTCAAAACGAGATAATTAAGAAAACACGGTGCAAATATGCACTTAGTAATTAACATCCTTGCTTACTTTGGAATCTAATTCCACTAACCCATAAAATAACAGGATGGGAATGGGCCTGAAGACTATATTAATTTTTCTCAAATATTTTAAATGAGAAGGCATGGAATCTTTGTCTTTCTAACTGAACCTGCTGTCAGCAAAGATACTTAAATTATCACTCCAACCAACTTTGTTATGTGGCAAGGGGAACTACAATAATTCATGGATTATTGCATAAATTTCCTAAGTGAAGTGTTTGCCTCAAAGCTGATTCTCCTCTAATCCATTGTCACTGTTGTTTCAAGTTAATCTTCCTTTTACATCAACTGTTTGTTTCTTTATTCATTAAGAACTTGGACAGAATTTCTATCAAATGCACCTCATGATCAGACTGTTCAGGTCTTCAAACATATCGCTTGAAATGAATCATTTCTTTAGTAACTCACTCATCCATTCATTCATTTAGAAATATATTTTAAGTTTTATATACTAAAGATTTTCTAAATAATAGTAATACAAAGAAAGCATACGATCTTTGCACTCAATGTATTCACATATCTTTCTTTTCATTTATGCTGCCATCTTATTGGTCTGGTCACTTTTATGTCTCAGGCCAGCCTCGATCTCCTAATCTCTGTTTGTAACACTTATTCTTGGGTGGTGCCTGTGGCTCAAAGGAGTAGGGTGCTGGCCCCATATGCAGGAGGTGGTGGGTTCAAACCCAGCCCTGGCCAAAAACAAAACACTTATTCTCCTTAGAATATTCTCTTTCCCTCCTCTCTCTCTCTCTTTTTTTTTTTTTGCAGTTTTGGTCAGGGCTGGGTTTGAACCCACCACTTCCAGTATATGGGGCTGATGCCCTACTCATTGAGCCACAGGTGCTACCCAGAATATTCTCTCTTATCTTCCACAAATACAAGATATATTCTTCTTTTCTCACTGGAATTTTCTCAGACATGCCTTAGAGATCAGACTTTTCTGTGTTTTTACCATAATTCAACACTATTTCAATTTCAAAAAAAAGAACACTTTTGATCTCTTATACCTTAGATATCTTGCTAGGGATTGAAGAGAAAAAAAATACGTACCTGGTGAACTTCTATAAATCATTTTTATGTAGCTTGAAAACAATTTCAAAGTAATATGACAAAGACTTATCTTTCATTCACATAATAATTTAATGCAGGGTACTGGTTGAAGTGGGGCAAGATCAGACTGGCCTATGTGGTCTTTCGGTGATCTTGGATTCAGATAGCAGAGCCTTGTTCTATAGCTTTGCCATCCCGGAAGGCACAGAGTTTGCACTGTACCATCTGCCTTCGGCCGGCAGATGAGGGCAGGAGGACTGTACAGATGATTGCACAGCAGGTTTTCAGGGCCAGGCCTGCAGGCCGCCCAGGTGTATTCTGCTCCCATTCTACAGAACAGAACTCAGTCACGCGGCTTCGTCTAACTACAGGGAGGCTGGGAAGTGCAAGGCCAGGTTTATACCTAAGAAGAAAAGGAAATGTATTTGGCAAAAGCGTTGTACATTTTGCCAGAGCCAGGCGATCTCTGCCTATCTATGCTGCACATCACTCCGTACCAGCATTCATTATTCATTCATTGAACAAATGTTTACTAAAGATTACTATGTGCAAGCCACTACAATATGCACCTTGGATACAAAAATGAGTAAGTTTTTATTTTGGTTTCCTTGGAGTTGACGTGCTGATGCAGAAGAATGAAAATATCTCTAATGAGTTCAGTACCATGTTGGACTGAGTCAACAAAATTGTCTATAAGATACATGAATATACATATAAATATATTTGTATAAATATAATGCAATTTACAAATTAAATTTGCATATATATGTTTGGTGTACAACATAATGATTTGGTCTATATATAGATTGTGGATTGACTGACTCAACCTCATTAACATATGCATTACCTCACATACTCATTTTCTTGTAATAAATACATAATATATTCATGTTTACAATAGTCGCCATGTTGTACAGTAGGTGCCTTGAACTTACTCCCTTTCTAACTGAAATTTTGTATTCTTTGGTGAACATTTCCTGAACACCTACCACCCAGGCACTAGTGCCACATTTTTCTCTCTTCTTCTAAGAGCTGGACTTTTGTAGAAACCATGTGTGATTCAAATCATGCAGTATTTCTCTTTGTGTGACTGTGTGCCTGACTTCTTTCAGAAATAATATTCTCCAGGCTCATCAATGTTGTTGCAAATGTCAGGATTCTTTTTTTATAAGGCTGAATAATATTCCATTCTATAGTTTCTCCCATTCCATTGGGTGCTCCTTCACTGTTGACTCTTTTCTTTATTGTACAGAGGCTTATTAGTTTGCTATAAATGCATTTGTCTTTTTTTTCTGTTGGTGCCTGTACTTTGGGGGTCATGTCCCAAAAACCATTGCTCAGACCAATATCATGGAATTTTTCACCTATATTTACTTCCAGTAATTTTAAAGCTTCAAATCTTTAATCTATTTCGGTTGATTTTTTTTAAATGATGTGAGATAAGGTTTAATTTAATTCTTTGCCATGTGGATATTCTGTTGTCTCAATACTGTTTCTTGAAGAGACTGTCCTTTTCTCATTGTGAGTTCTAGGAATTATCACTGAAAATCAATCGACCATAAATGGTGGATTTATTTATAAAATTTTAAATTTCATGCCATTGGTTTGTGTGTCTGTTTTTGTACTAGTATCATAATATTTTGATTACTATATCCTTATAGAATATTTTGAAAACAGATACTGTGAGGCTTCCAAATTTGTTCTTGCTGAAGATTGCTTTGGCTATGCAGGTTGTTTTGTGGTTCCATGGAATCTTTATTTTTTCTGTTCCTATGAAATATGTAATTGGAATTTCAGTAAGGGTTACACTGAATCTTCAGAACACTTTGAGTAGTATGGACACTAACAATATTAAATCCTCCAATCCCCCCAAATATTGTCTTTTCTTTTATTTGCTTTCCTTTGAATTTGTTTTATTAATGCTGTTTAGTTTTTGGCGACTGGTTCCATTTTGGATAATTTGAAGTGACTAAGTGATTTCTAAGCAAAGATATTTAGCAGTATATTCAATATACAATTTTGGAGCTCATATGATGAATCTAAGATAGGGAGATAAGTTATCTGAAATTTTCAGCTAATTTAATTTTCATTCTCCAGGGACTAATGTAAGAAGGCTTTGTATAGGTTCCTAGGGAATGTAAAACTGCTTATTAATGGACAGTTCCAAGAATGAGTCAAGTAGGGAATTGTGAAGGAACTATCAGCTAAATATGGGGGAAAACAGAGAAGGAAGTTTGATGAACAAGACAAAAGACAGTATCTGAAGTTGGAAGCAAACTTGGTGTTATGGTTCATTTTTAGGTATACTGAAGACCTGCAGCAGAAAAATAAGAAAAGCACTGAAGATTAGTGTTAAAAGACATCACCAATTTTATATATGTTGTCATCATCATTAAATATTTCTTTACATTTGGAAATGCAAAAGAAATAGAGCCTCTATGAGTCAGAAAGGGAGTCTCCAACCAGTCTGCTTTCATATTTATAAGGTCCACCCACATTATACTCCTCAGTGCACTGTATTCAAACTAGATTCCTCAACATCTCCTGTAAGAGAATAATAATAATTTTTTTTCCATAAAAGGGAGAAACATGAATTTTCACAAAGTGTGGCAGCATCTGTTTCATGAATGATTGATTAATCTAATACAGGATGAATTTAGAAAGAGATTTTATTGTGTGTCAAGAAATAGCCTTGTGGGTTTAATTATGTGAAACTAATGTGGATTAAAAAAAATTGTGATTTTGTTACATATTTCTTATTTTATTCTTATATATTAAGTTCAGTAATAAGTGTACCATTTATATACTACATGTACACACATAACATACATAATTTTTGTATTAACATTAGGTAATTAAAATAAATCAAATTCTGAATATTGTGAGTTGAAAAGATTTTAACATATCTTTAACCTGTATTTTAAGTCATTATTGTTAAGTAGGAAGACACACAGTCTTTAACAGATATATCCAAAACACAGAGATGCAGTCTTTTTTTTTTTTTTTTTGAGATGGATCCTCAAGCTATCCCCCTGGGTAGAGTGCCATGGCATCACAGCTCACAGCAACCTCCAACTCCTGGGCTCAAGCGAGTCTCCTGCCTCAGGCTCCCAAGTAACTGGGACTACAGGCACCCACCACAACGCCCAGCCATTTTTT
>CAUYQV010120547.1:0-41224 GCA_963574575.1 Galagoides demidoff
GGGGGATATGGATAGGGATGACCACAAAGGGACAGCACAGCAGAGCCCCGTGGTGAAGGAGCAGTTCTGTATCTTGATTATGTTGGTGGTCACATCAATCTACACGTGCAGTAAAACTGAACAGCCACACACATGAGTGCAAACTGGATATGAAAACACTACACTGTACCCCATGTTTGCATTATGTATACAGCTATCACTTAATAAAAAAAAATGATGATGGTGCAACATCAATATCTGCCGAGCCCCTCCCCCTTTTAAATTGAGTCATAAATATATAAATCATTTATATGTTAATGCATTTAGGGGGTACAATGTGGATTAATAAATTGTGGTGTATGTATACCATGAAATATTTTGCAGCCTTAAAAAAAGATATCACATCTTTTATGTTTAGCCCCTCACTCTTTTTCTGTTTTTGGTAGCTCCAGGGATAGAAGAGGGAGCACTCCATAGAATACTCCTCCTCACGTATTTAGTTGGCTCATTCCTTAACGCTTATCACAGCGTCTTCTGACTGACTCTCCCCTCTTCTCCTCCACCCCTTCCCATAGCTCCACACAAAGGGGCTAGTCAGGCAGGATTTAGGCTTGGGCAAGAATTATAATTGTGCTTTAGTGAAAGAGTGATGCAATATTCCTTTTACCCAAACAGACTATTCCAAGACTTCAGCAGGTCTTAGAGCTGTCTGTAAATTTTAATTATACTCTTTCCTGTAGCCTAATTGCCACTCAATTTAAAATATATCATTGACAAGTCATCACCTCTAGGTTATGGCAAACTGCCTTGTCAAACTAGGGAATCCTTTAATATTTAAGTCTCATATTTTAAAGGAAGACATGTAGACACCAGAGGCTCCAAACCCAGCACTTTCTGGGCTAGTGAAGGCAGTCAGAGGAGGTCAGGGCTTCCTTTTCTTCTCAAGGTCACTCCTTAAACCACTTTTTCCTCTAGTATCAAAAATCTCAGCCAGTTATCCACCTTTCTTAGCTCAGAAATTCTGGCAAAGGGATCTAAGTTATATCTGTGGCCTGCCATCATTCTTTCACTCCTTTTTTGTTTTGAAACGAGTCTCACTCTGTCATACAGGCTACAGTGCCATGGCTTCAGTCTAGGTCATAGAAGCCTCAAACTCCTGGGTTCAAGTGATCCTCCTGCCTCAGCCTCTTGAATTGCTGGGACCACAGGTGCCCATCACAATGCCCAGCTAGTTTTTCTACTTTTAGTAGAGACAAGGTCTTGCTCTTGCTCAGGCTGGTCTTGAACTTCTAAGTTCAAGTGATCCTCCTACCTTAGTTTCCCAGAGTGCTAAGATTATAGGTGTGGGCCACCATGCCCGGCCCCATCACACCCTTGTTGTGCCTGGATGTGTATGAAGAAATAGACTCTTTACCAGGAAGAAAACAGTCTTCTTTCCAGATGATGACCTAAAGGGTTTCATTGCCTTTTCCATTAGGCAAGACTTTCTTTCAGTCTTCAGAGAGTCAGACTTGAAGGGCACCTCGGTTTATCCACACCCCCCTTCTCTATTTGTATCCTCAGGTTCTAGCTCCAACTTGGTGATAACACTGGACATTAATTGGGAGTACAATTGATAATTGTTATTTTTAATTTTTTTTATTGTTTGAGATTCATTGAAGATACAAAGAATTAGGTTACACTGATTGCACTTGTAGGTAAAGTCCCTGTTATAGTTGTGTCCTGCCCCTAAGAGGTGTACCATACACCATGACCCCCCATCCCCCTCCCTCCTCCTCTCTCCCTGCTCCCTCGTTCCTCTACCCCCCACCTTGTATTAAATCATCTATTGCCTTCATATTGGAATTGAGTACTTTGGATTCTTACTTCTCCATTCTTATGATGCTTTACTAAGAAGAATGTGTTCCACCTCCATCCAGGTTAATACAAAAGATGTAAAGTCTCCATCTTTTTAATGGCTGAGTAGTATTCCATGGTGTATATATATACCACAACTTGTTGTTAACCCTTTCTGGGTTAGTGGGCATTCAGGTTGTTTCTACATTTTGACAGTTGTAAATTGAGCTACAATTGATAATTCTTGACAAACCCTTCCAAGAACAAGTTGTTTTCCAGGTTTTAAAGAACGTAGTATATATAGGAATCTTTCTTTGGATTTCTCTGTCTCTCATGGCAGAACTTTAATGTCCAGTATGCTAAAATACTGTTTTGGAATAGCCAACTACACCATATAGTCATGCTTACTTCTGAGATGAAGAATTACTGCCGGCAAACAGTTGTCCAGGGAGCTCTGGTCTCAGCTGCCAGTGCTGTGGGAGGGACCCTGTGACTAGCCTCATCCGAAGATCTTAAGCAGAGGGGTTTAGTTTCAGGTATGTAGCTTCTCTCTCTGTCTTTGAATGTCACCTGGATGAATGCAGAGGGTCCAGTGGAGATGACAAGGATGGTGGAGCTGTGAGACAGAAGGAGCTTGGATCCTGAGCCACTGTTTAGAAGAGAGCTGCCCAGGAGAGCTGCTTGAGCAGAAACACACACTTGAAAGTTGTGTGAGTGAGAAATAAACTTTTATCATGTGAAGTTACTGCAATTTGAGATTATTTGTTATAGCAGCTAGAGTTGATTACCCTGACTAATAAAACCATCTTTGTTAGCATGAGGATAAAGATGGAAAAAAACAGAATAGGACGTGGAGAGGGCAGTTCCCATTGGTCATATGTATATGAGCACCAACTAGAAACCCAAGTGCCTAGAATTCCATCCTTCACAAATGGAATCAGCATCTCTATTTGTCCTGCCTAAAAGTGCAGTACTCAGATCTAGTAGTTATCAAATTGCATTAGGCTGGCAGCACAGAAGGCTCAGAGACAAATGAGACAGAGTCCCTTAAGGCTCTCGTGGCAGCACAGTGCCTGCCAAACAGAAACACTCGATAAATGTTTGTTGAATTGGATAGTTTGAGAGTCGGATATGAAACAAAATATAATAGGAGCTAAGTGTCTAAACAGGGCCCTGGGAACAGACAACAGAATAATTAATTTTGCTTGCACGTAGCGTGTGTCAGTGGTCAGTAGAGACAAGGCCACACAGACAAGGGTGGCTGTCCCAGAACCAAGATACCAACAGCCCGGGTTCCTCACAGCTATTAGGAATAAATGAAGGCCACAGCTTGGGCCTAGCCCCTGTCACTGCTGTCCTGGGAACTCGCAGGCCTGCCCAACTCTCTGCTAGTGTCCTTTCCCAGCCAGGTCACCCATTGCTGGTCTCCTGTCCTCCTTCCCCTCCAATCCCTGCAGCATCCTTACACTTTCCTTCCCAGCACCTCTGCTCTAGGGAGGCCAAAGCTTCGGCCACCACCAGGGAGATGTTCTTGCCTACTTCCCTGTTGGGTTATCAGTGTTCCCTGCTCACCCAGGCCCCCATGCTCTGGACACTAGCCTCCTCCAGTCCTTTGATGAGGGCAACACTTTGGTCCTCCTACAACCAAGAGACAGGAAACCAGCATCACTTTCCCCTTCTGTTCACACACAGAAGACTCAGGTTCTAGAGAGGCTCTTTAGGGAACAGGCATTTGACCTGGCTCTGTGGCAACTCATTCCTTATAGGGGCCCCTGGTTCTGATCTATGCTTATGAGACCATTAAGGGCAGTTTGTGTTTCAAACATACTTTAATATACTTATATGTGTTTCACAACATTTATTTATTTATTTTCATACTCTTTAAAATAAAAAGATGAATCAAAAATATTCTGTAAAACTGGGTTGGGGGGTTCAAAGGGTTCTCAGGTTGCTTCCAGAATGCTTATGGTTCTGCACTATTCAGTTCTGCCTCTTGAGGGCGCCAGAGACTGCCTTGCCATAGAGAATGGCTGGGGACCAGGCAGCGATCTGCTGGGAGAAGCCCTGCCTGGGGCAGAGCCCTGCAGAGTTTTGTCCCGGTTGGTGGGAGAGTAACAGGATCTAGGAACCTGAGTTCTAGTTTCAGCTCTGCTGTCAGCTAGCTGTGTGGCTTTTCAAAAGTCACCTAACTTCTCTGGGCTTTAGCTGCCTCCTATGTAAAAGGATGGTGGTAGAAGGAGCTGACCCGAAAGCATCCTTCTGGATTTGGTGCTTTAAATTGCTCCAAATGATAAGAAAAAACTGGAAATAATACAACAATATAGACTCTTATTTCCTAGAGCCTTTGAAAGTGTCCCTGTCTTGGTCACTGACCTCAACATGACTAGGAATCATTTATGGTAAGATATCTGGGAAAGGGGTGATGACTGACGCGGGAGAAAAATGAGACTCAGGAGATAAATTGGAGGAGGAAATCTCACAAGGTTCCCCTAACCCAGGATCCTCACCAGTCTTAGGAAAAGGATCTAGAGAAAGACAGCATAGCGTTTTGCTCTGTTGAGCTGCGTGTGAAATAACAGATATGAAACACAATGTAAGCCCTCTCAAGGGGCTTCAGTATTACTCACCATCCCAGTTGGAATGTGGGTGGTTGTATCAATAGTATTCTGAGGCACAGATGAATTTTCCTTGAAATCTCATTTCCATACCTGAGTTGTACATGATATTTTGGTTCACACCAACTCATTGAGGTAGGCAGTTAAAATACAAGTATGTAGCATTGTTCCTGAATAAATGAATGAATGAGTCAATGAATGAGAAAGAAAAAGCAGGCACTGAGTGGGAGAGTCTTGGCTGTAAGGATGGAAAGGCAATTCTGACCCAGGCGCAGTTGCCAGGAGTCTTCAGCTCCTGAGCAGAGAGAACATGGTAGCTTGTCAGTGGGTCTAGTCCACTGTCCCAAACAGCGCTTGTATGGAGCTTAAACTCAGAATCCAGTGTGTTGCAAAGAATATGTGAGGAGTAGAAGAAAGTGTGGTCTTACATGGAGTAAATGCCAGAAGTGGATGGAGGCAGCATTGAGGTCTTCTGGACGCTGGAAAAGCATGTTATAATTCCATTGGGACAACATCGACAACCTCTCCTTGCCTTGCAGAGATGTCCTATGGCACATGGGTCAGTAGAGCAAGACAGAAATCTGGGGAAGAAGATGACATAGACAGGTAGTGGGATCCCTAGAAGCCTTTCGAAGAGGACACTGCTGCTCCAAATTAAAGTGCTCACCACTCTCCCGAAGGAGCCATCAGGAAGAGAAAGCACCCTTTCTTTGGTCTTGACTTTGCAGACCTGTCCCCTTCCAGAGAGCCCTCCCATCAAGGGCATCACAGGTAGATAGGATTACAGCGAAGCTGAGTGGGTTATGGTAGTTAAGGACTAAGGCTAAGAAAAGTGCACAAGGTTTTGGGTTAGGCTTGGGGGGCTTGCCTTCTAGATCTGGCTTCACTGCGTATGCCTGTGTGATCTTGGAGACCCCCCACAAACTCCCTGAGCCTCAGAGAGCTTCTTCTTATCTGCACAGTGGGAACCACACTTGCCCTACCCTCGGAAGGTTCTCATGAGGATGAGGTGAGATGATGTAAAGAAAAGGGCTTTGCAAGCTATCAGGCCTGGGATGAAAATAAGCTGTTATTATGACAGGCAGAGGTGGTAGGTGTGTACAAGAGCTCCAGGATTATTAATACCACTTGGTGGTATTTTAGAGACCTCTGCAGTCCTGCCAGAATGTCTATTGGGTGACAGCCGGTGTTAACAAATTTTGCTTTTAAATGGGCTCAAGGGCACTGTGTGTGGCCTGAATCCTTGCATTACCACCCTCAGCCTGGCTTGGAATGCTGGTCTGGAAACTACCTTTTATAGTAGGCTGGGAGGGGATATCCGTACCTACAAACCGTCTGATAGTTCTCCATTTTCCACAAGAGACCCACTTCTAACCTGTCTTGTTAACTCATTATTTGTATCACAGCCAGCAGTGGTGACCAGAAAACTTTATTGCTTTGAAACCCACTAGAACATGAATACCTACCTGGTGGGCCAAGAAATCCCATGTCCCACAGCTGCAAAGCCAGGCAGTGCAGACACACATAGGTTTGGACCCAGGGCCTAGGAGGAGAAATCCTGGGGACAGGTGATGTAACACAGTTCAAAAACATCTCTGAAAGACTGGATGGGCCCTCGTGTCTCAATGCACCCCTAGTGTTACCATGATGTGCATCAATGACAAGGAATATCAGCTAAGAGCTCACAATGTGTCAGAAACTGTGCTAAGTATTTTACAGGCATCATTTTATTGCTCCAACACTTATTTTTAAAATTGTAGTAGAATGGCCAGGCACAGTGACTCATGCCTGTATTCCTAGCACTCTGAGAGGCCGAGGCAGGCAGATTGCTTGAACTCAGGAGCTGGAGACCAGCCTGAGCAAGAGCAAGATCCCGTCTCTATTAAAAATAGAAAAACTAGCTGGGCAGAGTGGCACACTCCTGTAGTCCCAGCTACTTGGGAGGCTGAGGCAAGAGGATTGCTTAAGCCAAAGAGTTGAGGTTGCTGTGAATTATGATTATGCCACTGCAGTCTACCCAGAGTAACAGAGTGAGATTCTGTCTCAAAAAAAAAAAAAAATTGTAGTAACACATACATAAAATTTATCTTGGCCAGGCATGGTGGCTCACACCTATAGTCCTAGCACACCTAGAGGCTGAGGTAAGTGGATTATTTGAGCTGAGATCGGGACCAGCCTGAGGAAGAGTGAGGCCCTGTTTCTAAAAATAGCCAAGCACTGTGGCTGTTCCAGCTACTCAGGAGGCTGAGGCAAGAGGATCACTTGAGCCCAAGAGTTTGAGGTTGCTGTGAGCTATGATTCCACAACACTCTACCAAGGGGCACCAAGTGAGACTCTGTCTCAAAAATAAAAAAATAGAATTCTCCTTAAGCACTTTTGAGTGTACAATTCAATGGCATTAAGTATAGTTGCAATATTGGGTCACCATAGTCACTGTCCATTTCTAGAATATTTTCATCATCCCAAACACAAACTGAGTACCCATTAAACTATAACTCCCTAGTCCCCTTTTCTCCTAGCTCCTGGTAACTACCAGTCCACTTTCTGTCTCTATGAATTGCCCATTCTGGGTACCTCATATAGGTAGAATCATGTGCTATTTGTTATTTTGTGACTGGTTATTTATTTTTTTTTATTAAATCGTAGCTGTGTACATTAATGTCTTTATGGGGCACAGTGTGCTGGTTTTACATACAATTTCAAATACTTGCAACAAACCGGTTAACATAGCCTTCACGGCACTTTCTGAATTATAGTGGGGACTGGTTTATTTTACTTAGCATAATTCCTCACCGTTCATCCAGTGTGTGTCAGAATTTCCTTCCTTTTTCAGGCTGAATAATATTCCATTGTATGTATATACCACCTTTGTTTACTCATTCATCTGATGGACATTTGAGTTGTTTCCACCTTTTGGCTATTGAGAATAATGCTGCTCAAAACTTTTTTAAATAGAAAGCTCAAAAGATAAAAAAGTAGACCAAAAAAATATAATGAACCCCCATGTACAACAATGATCGACTCATCTATAATCATCAACTAACAGCCAATCTTGTTTCATCTAAATCTTTACCTATTTCCCCATCTCATATTAGTATGAGGTATATTTCAAGCATCATAGATACCATTATTATTTCCACTTACCACCTGGGGATTCTAAAGCACAGACAGATGAACTATCTTATCATGGTCACAGAGCTCCTAGTCCGGTATTCAAACTCAGGCAGCATGTAACAGGCTCATACTTTTAAGTCTTTGCTACGGGGGCAGGGGGGTGGGTGGGGAGGATTTATGTGTATGTGTGTGTATTCCTAGGTACATGTAAATACACCTTCATAGAGTCAACTTTGGGCAAAAATATACATTTGGAAAAGTTTCGATGCCTCTTCTTTTTTATTTCAGATTGATATGAGGGTATAAACAACTAAGTTATAACGTTTGCATTTGTTAGGGAAAGTCCCTGTTGTTGTCATGTCCTGTACCCAGCATGGCGCCTCTTCTGACATCTTTTTCTATTCTTGGATGATGCATGGACTTTGGAACAGATGAGCATGAGTTTGATGTCTTTGCTTTTGGTTGTGAGTCGAGTCAGTAATTCCTGGCTTCCACGCCCCCACAGTGGCTGTGATCATTAAATGAGATATGATCAGTGAAAGTGTCAGCTGCCTTTTTTTTTTTTGAGACGGAGCCTCAAGCTATCCCCCTGGGTAGAGTGCCATGGCATCACAGCTCCTCCAACTCCTGGGCTCAAGCGAGTCTCCCGCCTCCGCCTCCCAAGTAACTGGGACCATAGTCACCCGCCACAATGCCCGGCCATTTTTTGGTTGCAGCCATCATTGTTGTTTGCTGGGCCTGGGCTGGGGATTCGAACCCGCCACCTTAGGTGTACGTGGCTGGCACCTTAGCCGATTGAGCCACAGGCGCCGCCCCAGCTGCCTTCTAACGCGAGGCAATGAGTACATGTGCTTTCTTTCCCCTTCCTAGGGGGACCGGGCACATCTTCCCTCCACAAAAGCAGAACTCAAGAAAACATGCTCTATCAGATATGCAAGCTCAGAGGTCAACAGTAATCTCTGTTGTGAAATAAAGGATTTTATCCTTTTGTCCTGGGGTACACGATGCCAGTGCATGCAGAACAGGGGTGGTGCAATGCCTTCCTGCCCCTGAAATCATGGGTGTCTAAGGGTGTGTGTGCATGCATAGATGTGTCAAACAGGCTTGTGCACAAGTTCAGACTCCATTCCCTGCCTAGATTATCATTACATTGCCTTTCTTGTCTGTGAGGAAGTTGTGACTATTTTTCCTCTATTGGTTAAAATAGGAGGTAAAGGTTTTCCTTGAGACCCCATCATTTTCTGGCCCAAGGATAAAAAGCTACAGGACACAAGTCTGAGCTCAGACAGGACTTGGCAAGCCTGACTCATCTGCCTTCTAAATCTCTGTGGCCAGTCCCCTGGTGTTAACTTGAGAAGGGCTGAAGAGCTCAGTGGGCAGTGAGCAGGACTCACGGGCTGACCACAGAGAAGTCTTGGGTAACCTCAAATGCATCTGCGGAGGAGGCCGACAGGCTCTTTGGCCTCAAATGTATCAAGTGGTGGTCAGCAAGAGCCTAATTGGCTGTTTCCTCCATCTGGAATGCCCTTTTCTGATCTTGCCCATGGAAGTAATGTAATCCTTTAATGCCAAGCTCAAATACCACTTCCTCCATGAAGCTTTTTGTGTCTCCTCCCACTCTCCATGTCCACCCTCCGCCGGCTGCCTCACAAAGTGATCTTGCTGCCCTGAACTCCACAACATCACTTTTATACCCTTGGAGGCATGCTACCTTATTTTTTGAACATCTGCATACCAATCTTAACCCTTTGATAGATTGAAGTGTGTCTCTCCACGATGGGAATTGTTTCACCCCTTCTTTCCACCGTGCAGAGCCATTCACAAGGCATACAGTCAGCAACTAATACATACCTGTTGGTTGAATGGTCAGATGTCTCAATATGTACACAGTAGGCACTCAATAAATGCATACTGAAGGAGATGACATCCATCTCCAACACCTGGGAAATATGAGATGTTACTCCATCTTTGACATTCAGAGGGAAACCAGTTTCATATAACCCTCTGAGTGATAAAATCTGTCAAAACTTCCATGGGAATAACCATCACAATTGCCTTAGGTAATTTGAGATGGTCTCAAATGGGGTCTAATATCCCAAAGTTTTTTAGGTATTCTAATATCCCAAAGTTTTAGTATCTTTGTCTGCTTAATATCCCAACTAGGCTTCCAAAGAATTTCAATGTCATAAAGTATTATATGCTTGTTGATTAAGATTGCCACTATTAGAACTGATTAGCTACCAGCCTGAGCAAGCGACAAGACCCTGTCTCTAAAAGTAGCTGGGCTTTGTGGTGGGTGCCTGTAGTTCCAGTTACTTGGGAGGCTGAGACAAGAGAATCATTTAAGTCCAAGAGTTTGAGGTATGCTGTGAGCTGTGATGCTAAGGCACTTCTTTGGCTAAGAACTGATTAGCCAAAACTTTTCTGCTGGTTAGCAGGATAGTTATTGATATTTGTAAAAATGACCCTGTAGTTTCACAAGAAAAACTAAACACCTTACTTAAGGAAGTGTTATAATATCTTCAGAAACATGCTTTTGTTAAAAAAAAAAATTAAACTATTTTTAAGTTAAGAATTCAGTGCATTCACACTGTTGTGTGACCATTACCACTCTCTCTGTAACTTTCTCATTATCCTAAACAGAAAGTCTGTACCCATTAAACAATAGCTCCACATTATCTCCTCCTCCCGGGCCCTGGGAAGCTCTATTCTAGTTTCTCCATGAGTTTGCTTATTGTAGGTACCCCACATAAGCAGAGTCATACAGTATTGGTCTTTTTCTGATCTGCTTATTTAACTTAGTATAATGTCTTCAAGGTTCATCCATGTCGTAGCATATATCAGAGTCCCCCCCACCCCCATTTTTTTTCTGGACCTTTTTTCTGCACCCCAGCTAGTGTGCAGTGGCATCACTATAGCTCGTGGCAACCTCAAACCCCAGAGTTCAAGCAATCCACCTGCCTCAGCCTCCCCAATAACTAGGACTATAGGCTTGTGCCCTCATTCCTGGCTAGTTTTTCTATTTTTCTGTAGAGACGGCGTCTCACTCTTGCTCAGGCTGGTAGAATTTCCTTTTTTATTTTTTTAAAGGCTGAGTATTATCTGCTGTATGTATACACTACATTTTGCTCATCCACTCATCTGTGGATGACATTTAAAATGTTTCCAGCTTTTGGAAAATTTCTGTGAACAATGCTGCAATGAACATGGGTATACACATCCTTTCAGAAACTGGCGTTTTATGATCACCTTCTTCTCGCCGGTAGGCCCTATATCCACGGTAACGTCCCACTAACAGAATGTGATGAACTAGAATACTGCCTTCTACCATTAGACTTGGTAAGAACTTTTCCTGGAATATATGGTGGATGCAAATGGACACAGGGCCACAGGCAGGCAGATGACTGGACTGTAGCAGCCCCCCTAATAGAACTGACAATCAGGTCTGCATTTAGAGATCCCACCCACCCCCACTCCATTCTGACCCCATCCCTGGTCTAGCTGTTAAACTGGGCGCTTTTGCAAAAAGGTATGAACAGGAGGAACATTTGTTCTGAATTAAACTTGGCTGTAGTTAAAGTGTTATCATGTATGTGGAGCTCAAATTACAGAGGCCGCCTCTGGCCAGTGAATGGCACAGCGCGGCTGCTCAGAGAGGTGGAAAATTCTGAGGCCCCTCCAGCACTGTTTCAAGAAAAATGCTCCCAGTGCTGTGGAGAGGGGCCAGCTGGTGATGTCAAGGGATTTATAAAAGAGATTTCGAGACCTTTTAAGGGAATGAGGCGGCTGCTAATGATGGAAAACTGCTAAAGCTGGATCTCGGGGCTTGAACACTTAATTTGCCAGTTATCCTGAAATGCTTGTAAGTTTTAAAAACCATATTGTGCCACTCCCTTTGTGTGGAGTTCAAAAAACAATATTAAGTGTGCTGAGAACCTGTTATGCTAATCCAAGTTTGAGGGAACTGAAACTGAGCTCTCTGAACACAAAGTGGGAGATCCTGGACCTGGGAGGGAAAACTAAGTGCCCAACACATCTGGTCACACTGCCCACCTGTGTCTTTCTCTCTTGCTTGCTTTTTAAAAGTACTCTACTGGGGGGAGGGCGGTGCAGAGGAACATTTAATTTTTAAAGCAGTTATAAAACCACCTGAAAGCTTTGCACCTCCAAAGAAAGATCTGAAAATAACATTAATTGATATTGCATTTCCAATTATTATTATTATTATTTTTTTTTTGAGAAAGAGTATCACTCTGTCGCCCTGGCCCTGGGTAGACTGCCATGGCATCATAGCTCACAGCAACCTCAAACTCTTGGACCCAAGAGCTCCTCTTGCCTCAGTCACCTGAGTAACTGGGACGATGGGTACCTGCCACAGTGCCCGGCTAGTTTTTCTATTTTTAGTAGAGACAGGGTCTTGCTCTTGTTCAGCTGGTCTTGAACTCATGAGCTCAAGCAATCTATCTGCCTTGCCCCCCTACCCCCACCTCAGAGTGCTAGGATTATAGGGATGAGGCACCATGTCTGCCTTCCAAGTGTTTTCATAGTTTTTTGTTTTTTTTTTTTAAACAACCCTTGTGTCATTTTAAGAATGTGGGATATATAAAGAGGAACCAAGATCAATTACAATGAGACAGGGTAGATTTAGTTGAATAGACAAGCCCCAACTTTCTAAATTTAATAGCTAGGCTTACTTTGTGTTTTAAATAGATAACTAATGCAAATAGTCCTGGATTTAGGAACAGTGATCTAACATTGGAGGGGTAAAAGTGAGGGTCTTAAGACCGGCGCAGTGGCTCATGCCTGTAATCCTAGCACTCTGGGAGGCCGAGGTGGGAGGATTGCCTGCATTAACAAGTTCAAGACCAGACTGAGCTAGAGCAAGACATCGGCTCTAAAAATGGCCAGGCATTGTCCTGGACACCTGTAATCCCAGCTACTCAGAAGGCTGAGGCAAGAGAATCACTTGAGCCCAGGAGACTGAGGTTGCTGTGACTTATGACTCCGTGGCACTCTACTAAGGGTGACAAAGTGAGACTCTGTTTCCAAAAAAACAAAAAGTTGAAAAAAAAGTGAGGGTCTTAAAATCAACTTTCAGTAGAGGGGCTAAAGGAAAGCAAGTTCTCCATTATGACCTCTGTGAGGGCTCAGCGCCTGTAGCACAGAAGCTAGGGTGCCAGCCACATACACCAGAGTTGGTGGGTTGAAACCCAGCCCTGGCTTGCCAAACAACAATGACAACTACAACCAAAATGTAGCCAGGCATTGTGGGAGGCACCTGTAGTCCCAGCTACTTGGGAGGCTGAGACAAGAGAATCACTTAAGCCCAAGAGTTGGAGGTTGCTGGGAGCTGTGATGTCACAGCACTCTACCAGGCAACATAGTAAAACTCTGTCTAAAAAAAAAAAGACCTCTTTGTGAGGCCAGGTGTGGCTCACACCTGTAATCCTTTAATCCTAATACTTTGGGAGGTGGGTGGATGACTTGAGTTCAGGAGTTTGAGACCAGCCTCAGCAAGACTGAGACTCCATCTCAACTAAAAATAGAAAAAAAGAACTAGCTGGGCTTCCACTGAGGCTGGTGCCAGTCTCAGCTACTCGGAGGCTGAGGCAAGAGGATAGTTTGAGCCCAAGAGTTTGAGGTTGCTGTGAACTATGATGACATCATGACACTAAACCAAGGGTAACAAAGTAAGACTCTGTCTCAAAAAAAAAAAAATTTACTTTGCCTTTATGGAACACTAAAACACAAATGGGCAAGCAACCAAACGAAGAACCATACAAATAACACTCAAATTGTCACTCAATGAGAAGGCCCAAAGCTAAAGTGGCATACAAGTGCAAATTAACAAGCATCTGGTTATGAGCAACATGGGTCCCCTGATCCTGAGGTATAATTGGCTGAAGTTTTGTTTTCAGCATCCTACCTTCATCTGTTGGTAAGGGGACCAGCACAAGGACTATTTGGTCTACTCTCTATATAATCTATAATATGGAAAATCTAATCACTCCTTTACTGTTAGATGTTTTTCAATTATAGCTTAAATTAAAAGTTATATCTTTTAGGGGGTGGAGGAGGGAGTGGTAGGAGGTAATTTTCTTGAGTTAGCACCCTGGTCACATCCCAGTTCAGAAATTTCCCATGGAGTGTAGTCATCTTATCCAGGTGTCAAAGTCCTCCCAGGCTGGCTCCAGACTCTGCTGCCACTTTATCGCCAACCTCTCTCCAGTAGGAACTCTCCATCCTGAGAGCTTATCTCCTCACAGTCCCCTGGGGACATTTTTCAAATTACTGTTTCCACAGACCCTGTCTCCATGTCTGTTCTCCCCTTGAGGGAGGAGGAGACAGAGTCCGTTTTTTTTTTTTTTTTGAGACAGAATCTCACTAGGTCACCCAGTAGAGTGCCGCGGTGTCACAGCTCACAGCAACCTCCAACTCTTGGGCTCAAGTGATTCTCTTGCCTCAGCCTCCCAAGTAGCTGGGACTACAGGCACCACCATAACGCTAAATCAAAAAGTCCTTTCCCTTTTTAAAGCCCAATGCAAGCTTAATGCCCTCCTTGAGGCCTTTCCTGACCATGCCAGCCCCAGTGATTTTGTACGTTATCTTCCTCCATGACACTTAGAGATGGGTGCCTCTTACTTTCGTGCTTAGATCACACATTCCCTTCTGCTCTGAAGTGTCTGTCTCATTAAGGGTGTATACCTCTATGGGTCTCCCACCATGCCTGGGAAATTATCGCAGAAATACTTGTTAAATATGATTTTAATGCCTTCGACCAGAAGGTTTTTTGACCCACAGCTATTGAATTCATAAACAGTTCTTGCCTGAAATATTAAGCAGGACTTAAGAACACAGCTATTAACTTTAACTTGAAAAAGAATCTTTTGAATTAGAAAAGCAGGGAATGGAGAGATCCCTGGACAAATCCACATGAGAAAAGGAACCCAGTCTCCTTTCTTTAACCCAAAATTCTTCAGACCTTGCTCCTAGACCTCCCAATTCCCTACCTGTATTCCAAGAGAAAGAAGGCTGATAGGTAGCATGGAGACCCTCTGAAAACGCCTATATTGCTACTGTTTGCTTCCCGCTTTCGTGGTCCAGGGATGAGTGACTGGGGATAGAGCTACAGGAGGAGGCAGCTCCGTCTACTGCTTCCCGCTTGACTACCTTCTCTCTATTTTTTCTGCATCAGCTAACTGCTGAGGAAAGCTTGGAACCCAAAAGGTTCCTGTCTGGAAGTTGATTTGAAAGAGTATTCAATTTCCTTCTTTCTTTCCTTTTTGTAGAGACAGAGTCTCATCGCCCTTGGTAGAGTGCTGTGACACGTAGCTCACAGCAACCTCCGGCTCTTGGGCTTAGGCGATTCTCCTGCCTCAGTCTCCTGAGTAGCTGGGACTACAGGTGCCTGCCACAATACCCAGCTATTTTTTTGTGGCAGTTTGGCCGGGGCCAGGTTTGAACTTGCCACACTTGGTATATGGGGCCGGCGCCCTACCCACTGAGCCACAGGAGCCGCCTGAGTATTCTAAGTTCTAAAAGACATAATGAAAGGTCCTGGACCCAAGGAAGAAAGATTATTCCAAGGCGCAAAACAAGGAAAACAGAATCCCTGTTCAGTAGAAATAATGTGGTCATTATTTAATGGGGTGAAATCAAGAAAGGAATTCCACACGTGGGTTATGGCGGATGGGGATTTAAACGGTCAGGGAGGGCAGCAAATGGCCGCATTCCTATTTTCTTCGAGGGACATGAGTCTGAACCTGGGCGGGTCATGAACCTGACCCTGTCTGGGCAGAGCAGGTCTATTTGGGCAGGTACACCTGATTCTATCACACAGTATGCACGCTTTTATGGAAATAGACTTAACCTTACAAACATAAATAAATGCGGCTTGCTTTTGGCATACATACGAGGGTGGGAGTGGCTGACATCAGCTTCAATTAAGGGGAAAAAATGGGTAGGCCAGCTTCACAATCTGTGACACTTTTTAGAATAATCTTTCTTATTTGACAAACATCTCAGACCATTACTTCATTGCTCGTGTGGTAAAAGATCATAATAAAACAAATTTAGAGATTATTGGTGATGGAAGATGCTAATTTTTTCAAAAAGAAGTTACTTAATATCTTTATTGCCATCTTTTAAAATGGGCTAATGATTTCCAGCTCCGTAGGTCCCAGAGAAACACTGTCAGGTAAAAATGGTACCATGAAAAAATAATTTGAAGGTTTTGAAGCTAAGCGTTATACAATGTCCCAAAAGTCATCACCATACATAGGAAAACAAATAATCTTAGAATGTGTATGCCATGAGTGGGAGAGAAGACTTCGTGTGTGTGTGTGTGTGTAGAAAGAGGTGGCCAACACCTATGAAATATATTGTAAAATTTTGCAATGAATATTTTGTAAATAAAAATGCATTTAGCTACAACTTCCCATTTTCCCTCTGCGTGGCAACCTCTGTAAAATGCTCAGAAATCATTCTGTGTTGTTAGTGTTTACCATTATCTGTAAACAGATTTTGTGAATTCTGTTTGTGTATCTGAGAAGTATTGAGAAAGCTAATATGCTCTTCATTCTTTGCTGGCTGAAGTCATGCAAGAATTCCTAGGATTTTTTGCTTTATGTCTTATACAAATTACTTTGTTCTCTTAGCCTCAGTTTCCTCATCTGTAAAATGGGGATATGGATAGTACCAACCTCATACAGTCAAGTGGGACAATGCAGATGCAACATTTAGCATGGCGAAGCCTGTATTGATGATCAAAAGAAAATTGATTTTCTTAAATTAATTAAAATTCTTCAAATCTGTGCTAAAAGTAAAGTTTGCCGTCAACTCATTTATAACCCATCATTGTGCAGCAGAAAGATTAATGAGTTAGGAGCTCTAGTTCATAGTTATGAATAGCCAAATTACTTATCTCTCTGGGTTCTTTTTCTTTATAATGAAGGAACTGAATTGGATGATCTTTGAAGTAACTTGAGATCTGTGGTCTGTGATGTGGGATTTTAAAAAATAATTTAACTTTTAAATAAAGTTAACATGGGAAGTATTATATGATCAATAATTTATATTTTAATTAAATGTACTTCAGATTAAAATTTACATTATACAATGTTTAAAATCCAGAAGGGTATGGAAAGTGATATACGTACCTATCATTCATTAAAAGAAATAAAACTTGGGTGGCACTTGTGGTTCAAAGGAGTAGGGCGCGGGCCCCATATGCCGGAGGTTGAGGGTTCAAACCCAGCCCTGGCCAAAAACTGCAAAAAAAAAAAAAAAAAAAGAAAGAAATAAAACTTCATGGATTTTGAAATGCCATGGGTGAAATTCAGTTGTATTTAAAGGTGTAAAAACAAGATTGAAATCACTGCTAAGAAAAAAGGAAATTGCTTTGGATGACCATTGTTTTGGGAAGAAGGGTGTTTTCATGCCTGTGGGGCACCGACATATTAGGTGGAGGCCAAAGTGGAGAGGGAGCAAGCCTCTCATTTTTGGAACATTTCATTCTAACTGAAATGGAAGGAATATAGTTTAGCAACAATATATACCTATATAAAACACAGCTCTGGAATTTGACATGTACCTCATTTGCAATTCTAAGAAGGTTTACATGGGGATCTAGGCATGCTGGCCAGACATCTGAGTAATCTTAGGGTTGTTGTGAATATTAAATGATATAATACATGTCAGATTCTAAGAACAATGCCTGACACATAGAGAAAGCAATCAAGTATTAGCTATTATTAAGTTCCATAAACAATTATTCAATGGCTGCTGTGTAGTCTTCCTACTTTGGGGTTTCAGTCTGTTTGTGTCTTTTTTACAATGTATTCCCAAATTAGATAGGAAATTCTGGTAAATTCAGCAGTCTACTGAGACCCATGTTAATCTAGAAAAAAGGCTGGAGTCAGAGGACATTTCAAAATTAGGAGAGAATATGAGATGTAAATGAAGTTGTTACATAAGGTCCTTCCTTTAAGTTGTTGAGTTACTGTGCCAGGGTTTAGAAGAGTACATTTATGAGGCATATTAAAAAACCACTTTGACATTCCGAGAGTCAAACATGCCTGATTACCTTCATGTCCTGTATTTATAAAAAGGTTAGTGGTACATTTCCTCAGTGCCAATTCTTTTTGGTTCTTACTAATATTTATGAATATAATAACGTCTATACAGCATAATGTATGTGATTAATTTGTCCCAGTCATCAATTTACTATTACTTAAGGAGATATCCCAGAAGATGCTACATCTTCACCAGTAATTTCAGCAACTAGGGAGTTGGCAATATCTAGGAAAGGGCAATTGTACCATGGGACAAAATGAGAAATATTATGTACAGCAATAATGTATTCTTTTGTATGAATATATTATGGAAATGGAGTAGGAAGACATGTCTTTTATAAGCAGTTTCATTGTGAGGCTTCTTGGTGATTTCACACCTTGCTTATACAATAAGCAATTGATTATGTCTGTGAGTTGCCTTGGGTGGATGTATACAGAAGACTAAAAGCAGGTTTGAAGTGAGAAGCCAACCATTTGGTCTAAGATTGATCTCAGGTTTAACTGGCTTAGGCACAGGCCTGATTGGTTACTTTTGGAGATTTTGGAGTAATGGTAAGCCATGTAAATCATAGCTATCATGTAGTTCAACCTATGGTGTTTAATGGACAATGAATACCTTGGCACTAACTTTTCTTATGGTGTCTTCATTTGCACATTTTGTACTGTTAAGAAACTGAACATAGGTCAGGAGTGGTGACTCACACCTGTAGTCTTAGCACTTTGGGAGGTTCAGGGAGGTAGATTGCTTGACCTCAGGAGTTTGAGACCTGCCTGAGCAAAAGTGAGACATGCATCTTTACTAAAAATAGAAAAAAAGAACACAACATAAAACAAAAAAAAAAAAAACTAGTTGAGCTACTCGGGAGGCTGAGGGAGGAGGATTGCTTGAGCCCAAGAATTTGAGGTTGCTGTGAGCTATGATTTTGGAGTAATATTAAGCCATGTAAATCATAGCTATCATGTATACCACTGGACTCTACCCAGGACAAGTGAGACTCTGTTTCAAAAAAAAAGTAAACTTATTAGGCAACCTGGGTTTTGAAAATCCAATTTAAGAACAGGCCTTACAGAACTGCTGTGGCTGATGTCGCCTTCTATTGAGAATGCCAAATGCCTTCTTAAGGACAGTCTGCAAATTTTCTCCATTTAACAAATATCCTCTGAGGACCCTTTATGTGCCAGACATTGTGTGTACTAGATACTGGCGAACATGAGAGGCAAAAATCTTTGCCCTGGAGGAATGTATATGGAGACCAAGAAAAATAACGCAGGCCAAGTGGTAATAAAGGTTACAAAGAAAAATAAAGCAGAGGGGGATAGACAGTTTCTTTTTAGAATAGGAATAGAAAATTATATTTTAAAAGACTGTGCTCAGGAAGACTTCACAGGTAATATACGAGTAAAGATCTAAAGAGGTGACCTCAAAACAGGTAAGGTAAATCTCCTTTGTGTGAAAATGCTTTTTTTTTTTTTTAATTTAAAGTTTAAAAAAATCTTAAAAAAAAAAAAAGATCTGAAGAGGTGAGAGTAACCTCTATGGTTATTTGGAGAAACAGTTTCCTGGACAGAGGGAACAGCAAATGCAAAGGTGCTGAGGAGAAACACATCCAGAGTACATGAGAAGCTGTGAAGAGGATGGATTCGCTGAAATAGTGTTAACTAGTGAGTGCAGAAGCAGGGGTGGAGAGGGATCAGAGAGGGAGATGATTATCATTTGGACCTTTTAGGTAAATGTAATAAAGACTTGGATGTCTACTCTGTGCTGAACGGATAATTTAAGATGAGGAAAACATGATCTGACTTATATTTAAATGGGAATACTGTGGTTACTGTCTTGAGAATAGTCTGAAGGACGTCAAGAACAGAAGCAGGGAGACCAGTCTTGAGCTTACTGAAATAATCCAGGTGAAAGATAAGAGATAACAATTGCTGACCAAGATAATGTCCTAAGATTCTAGTGGTGGTGTCAAATTGTAAAGGTAAAGCCAGTAAGATTTACTGAGATTTTGGATGTACATAGAACGTTTGAGAGTTGAGGATGACTCCAAGGTTTAGGCATAAACCAACTAAAAGGGTACTACTGACTGATAGAAAAGACTTTGGACAGACCAGGTTGGGGAAGAGGTATCAAGAGTTCAGTTTGGACATGTTATGTTTGAGGTACATTATTAGGCATATATACAAGAAGAGATATCGAAAAGGCAGTTAAACACGAGAATCTAAGTTCAGAAAAGAACTCAGAGATGGAATTATAAATTCAGCATGTATTAGCATACAGATTATATTTAAAACCATCTTACTAAAAAAGATCTCCAAAGCAGTATTCTTAGAAAAGAGAAATCTAAGTATTAAATCCTAAGGTTATCCAACATTAAGAGGTTGTAGAGATAAAGAGGAATTAGGAAAGGAGATTTAGGAATAACCAATGAAACAGGGCAAAAACCAGACAAGTGTTGTTTCCTGGAATGAATAATGGTTTTACATTTCGAGATAGTGGCCAACTGGCTCAGTGCCCATAGTCCAGTGGTAAGGGTGCCAGCCACATACACCGAGGCTAGCGGGTTGGAACCTGGCCTAGGCCTGCTAAACAATGACAAAGGTAACAAAAAAATAACCGGGCGCTGTGATGGGCACCTGTAGTCCCAGCTACTTGGGAGGCTAAGGCAAGAGAATCACTTAAGCCCAAGAGTTTAAGGTTGCTGTGAGCTCTGACACCATGGCATTCTACTGAGGGCAATATAGTGAGACTCTGTCTCCAAAAAAAAAAAAAAAAAAAAAAAATAGTGACCAACTAAATAAAAAATTGCCTGAAGGTCAAGAGAACTGAAAATATACACAAAGGAATGATTATGAATGATAGATTATGAAGCTATATACAGACAGAGTAAAAATATGTAAAGATAAATGAACTAAAGTTGAAGAGCATTAAAGGAAGATGAATAAACAAGAAGTAGTGAGTGGAGAGTGAGAAACCTGGAATGAGATTAGGAGGTATTACAGTTATTGGTAATCAACCAAAGTCCAAGGTAAAACCACGCATAAATGGCTCTGGTAGGATAGAGATCAAGGCACTGAAGGCCTGGGTACTGGATCACCTATGATACTCACATAGATTCTATTTGGATAGTAATATCACCAACAATTCTGAAGAAGCAGTGTTGGAGACAGTGAACGAAAATCTTTAAGGAGTAAGGAGTGATCTGGGACAAGATTAATGAGCATCTGATGCTTTCCATGTTTTATGCGAGGCCCTGGGAACATGGTCAAGCAGACAGCAGCTACAACACGATGTCCTGAGTGCTAGAATGAGAGATGGACATGGTATTGGAGAGCACAAAAGGAAGTTCTTTGCAGTAGAGAAGTTTATTCTTATAATTTGGACAGGGAAAGAAGAAAGACTGCCCTCACACTACGGAGGTGGTGAAAAGAAATAGAAAGTATTCTTTAGCTATTGGGGTCTCTGGAAACAAAGGGCAATTTCATTGATTTAGAAGCCAGGAAAATTGGGGTGGGAAGAGGGAGAGATATCTTGATTCAGTTGATATAAAAAATTAGTTCCAATGATCTAAAGCTTCTCATTAGAATCAAGATGCATTTTCTCACAAAAGAATATAAAAAGATAGTGTAGTTAGTACTATATTGGTATATATAATTGTTATATGCTTCTTTTTGAACTACATGAAACTTTCTCATCATTTATAAAATTATAGCATAAAAATTTGTGCTGAATTTTTAAAAACTTATATTTAAGAATACAACCATTTTAAAGCTGGGAAATCCCTAATTTTATAGCTGTATAAAGGGAAAAAGAAAGAAAAGTAAAAGCAAAAATTGCTTCGTGTATGCATTTTGTATGACAGTATAACTGGAAATCATCAGTTATTAATAAAAAAAATTTGTAAAGGGAGACTGGGGATGGCAGTGTGTGCCTATAATCTCAGCTACTTGAGAGGCTAAGGCAGGAGGATCACTTGAGCCTAGGAGTATGAGACCATCCTGGGCAACATATTAATAGCAAGATTCCATTCCTCCCTGCCAACAAAACTAAGAAAGAAATTATAAAGGTGATAGTATTAACGAATAAAAAAGCAAACACATGAATTCCATACTTTGTAATGGACACAGTGCCAAGTGATTTATAATCACTATCTCATTTGACCATTATAAGCACGCTATGATATATTAATGCATTATATTAAAGATGAGAAAAATGAGGCTTAAACTAATCTAAAAGATTTTTGCCTTCCTTAGAAAACATGTATCTATTATCAGCCCACTGAGATGCTAAAATGCTAGTGAAAAGAAAAAAGACTGTCTCTTGGCACCATAGTTGTTCATTTTGATAAAAAGTCTTATTTAACCCACAAAAATACCTATATTAACACAACATTCTAACATAAAGATTCTGCATATATTATGAATCAATATACAATCTGATTGTGGTAACATTAAGTCCATCGCAGTTGACTTCTCACACACATAGAAAATTTAAGAAGACCTGCATTCAGAGAATTTGTTCTTAATCAGAATGATTACTTTTACCCTAAGAGAATTATTCAGATGACATAACCAGTTCACAAATTAAATTCTACCAAAAATAGAGAACATAGCCTTACTGTTCCTGCTGTGTCCAGGATTTCGAGCATACACTGTTGGCAATCTACTTCAACTTGCTGTGAGGGTGAAAAAAAGAAATTAAATTAGAAAGAAACACCAAAATGTCATTCTGTTGTCCTCCCACCTCCTCATGCCAAGTACCTATTAGCAACTACAGAACCTTTCTCTAGCAGTTTGCTGTACTGGCTAGGAGTAAACTAAGTATTACAATAAAAACCAGGGGTTTCAAGCATAGTTTATTGATATGTAGAAGCCAGGATGGCTAACACTGAGTTTAGACATCTTCTGACCACTGTTATGATTTTTTATTTTCTTATTAAAAGGCAAAAGGTCATAATCTGGAAATTAAGAAAAACTACAACAAGCAGGTATAGTTCTTTTAAAAAAGTACATAAATATGCACAATTTACATTATCTTCAGAGAAAACAAAGTATGAAAATATCAAGTGATACACAAGAAGATTTTAGGATAAAGAAAATTTTGCCGGCTTGGTGCCTGTGGCTCAATCGGCTAAGGCGCCAGCCACGTACACCTAAGGTGGCGGGTTCGAATCCCCAGCCCGGGCCCGCCAAACAACAATGGCTGCAACCAAAAAATGGCCGGGTGTTGTGGTGGGCACCTGTGGTCCCAGCTACTTGGGAGGCTGAGGCAGGAGACTCGCTTGAGCCCAGGAGTTGGAGGTTGCTATAAGCTGTGATGCCATGGCACTCTACCCAGGGGGATAGCTTGAGGCTCTGTCTCAAAAAAAAAAAAAGAAAATTTTGCCAACTTGCTCTATTTAAGTTGTTAAAATTTTATTAAAATATGCACAAAATTTAGGAAAATTTGAATTTAAGACACAAAGGATACACAGAAGTACTAAAATAGGACTGAGCTTACACAGTCCTCAAGTCTAAGAAAAAGATACTTCTTTAGAAAAGCTCTGTGTAAAAGATGAAATTTTATATACTGAATTCCAATTTCCCACTATTTTATAAAAGAAGAGAAGGTTAATCTAATGAAAGTATCAGCTACCAAGTATGTGAAAAACTTAATAAGGGAAGTTAGTTCTTCATCACTCTAGGCACAGATCTTGTTATGCAGTTAAAGGTTTAACTAACAACTTATTTGGGGGAAATCCAGTAAAGCAATACTATTTTCTAAAAATAAATGTGTTACCAAAGATTATTTCTAACTCTGCTTCTGTGTAAGATTAAGGATTGATGAAGAACACCACTTGTGGTGCCACAAACTAACCATCCCACCACTTACAGGACAAGTGTGGTAAACTCTGTACCTGGGTGTGTTCAGTGAATATGCATTAGGTCTATAGTTTCTCATAAATCTCGACACCATTGTATGTCCAATTTGAAGACAGTGAAATTGCTCTGCAGTACTACTTTATAGACTAACTTAATTCAACTAAAGTTATGTAGCACTTAAAGGTAAATTCTAAAAATGTCTAAAAAAAGAAATCTTTTCCTATTAAAGGCAGATTTAATTTTTTTTTATTATTATTTTTTGGTATGTCACTGACTACCAGTCTTTTATAGTACTGTTTTGGGAAATAAAATCATAAAAATTTTCCACAATCCTAGTTTTAGTCTTACAATTAAACAGAAATTTTTTGTCAAGATCAATTATCTAATTTTTTCCTCTTAAACAGACTTTATTAGGGGCAGTTTTAGGATCACAGCAAAATTGAGGAAAAGGTACAGAGCCATACACATTCTCCCCACACATGCGCAGCCTACCCCACTACCAACAACTTGATACTCAGAACGGTACATCTGTTACAAATGATGAACCTATAATGACATATCATTGTAACTGGAAGTCTGTAGTTTTTAACAGGATTTGCTTTGGTATTATACATTCAATGGGTTTTGACAAATGTAGATGTATCCACACTACAGTATCACACAGTATCTAGATGTAAATTTTTTGTAGTCTAAAGGTGAAATATCTTTATTATATTACTAAAATCAAAACTTATAGTCATTGGATAACTTAAATCATAGAGGTGATCTTAATTTTTGTTAACAAATAGTTGAAATACACCTACTATTTACATAACAGTCAAATCTGCATACTTATATGTAATTTTTCTATATAATAATTCTCTACCAGGAAAACATATGTATTATTAAATTTTATTAACAAATAGTTGAAATACACTTACTATTTAAATAAGTCAAATCTGCGTACTTATGTGTAATTTTTCTATAAAATAATTATTAATCAACAACAGAACATGCAACTGTGATGTATGTAAACAACATTCTTCACAAGATATTTTATCAAGCTATAACTTTTAAAAATAACTGCAGAACATTATATCATTTCTCAAAACTATTTTAAAAAAGCAATTCCATTGATCAAGCTTTAAAGTCATAAAGAACTATTTGTAAGCACGTATGTATACATTATACATTTTACCTTTCTGTAGGAATCTTCTATCGTTGGGTCATATTTTTCAACAAAAATTCCCTGAACAAACTGAACTGTCTGGGGGGAGAAAAAAACAAGAGAATAGGTAAGAACTTAAATGAAAATCTAGCTTCCATTCTGAACTTCACAAAGTTGTAAAGAGTAAATAAAATTATGTGAAAATTTTGGGTAAACACACAAATGTGAAGTATCAGTATTATTCTTTAGTATAAAGATACATTCATAACTATGCGTACACTTATTATGAAACAAGATGGTCATGTTAAAAGTTGTCATCAATATTGCTGCTGACAGCCAGGTGTGCCTGTAGTCCCAGCCATTCATGAGGCTAAGGTGGGAGGATGGCTGGAACCTAGGAGTTTGAGGCTACACCACTGCACTCCACCTGGGCAATAGAGCCAAACAACTGCTACTGATACTATTAAACATTACTTTATTAAGTTTCAAAGTATAAGTGGCCAGGCCAGGTATGCTTGCTTACTCCTGTAATCTCAGCACTTTGGGAGGCTAAGATGGGAGGTTCCTTGGAGGCCAACAGTTCAAGAGTAGCCTGGGCAACATACTGAGACCTTGTCGCTACAAAAAATTTAAAAAATATCCAGCTGTGATGGTGCATGCTTGCAGTCCTACATTTTTTAAAATATCTTTTTAATTGTGAGGAAAAAGAGAAAAGGGAATTTGAATTTATTGAATGCCTATTATGTCCTAGGCACTGAGCTAGTAATTAATTTAAAATTACAGGCTTAGAGCCCATAGCTCAGTGGTTAGGGCTCTGGCCACATACACTGGGGATGGCCGGTTCGAACCCAGCCTTGGCCTGCTAAACAACAATGACAACTATAACAAAAAAATAGCTGGATGTTGTGGCGGGCACCTGTAGTCCCAGCTACTTGGGAAGCTGAGGCAAGAGAACTGCTTAAGCCCAAGAGTTTGAGGTTACTGTGAGCTGTGACACCATGGCACTCTACTGAGGGCGACATACTGAGACTCTTTGTCTCAAAAAAAGGTAACTATATACATATGCCTGCTTTTGCATCCAGTCTCATGTATTATATATATTACATATATATAATTACATTCATATTTCACATTCACCCTAGAAATAGTTATTTTTCCCATTTGCCAGGTGATGATTCAAACATACATCTTGATTCTAAAGTCTTACTCTTTCCATTAGAAAACACTACTAGTCATCTTTTTCAGATATCCTGCTTTCATCTCTACAAATCTGTGTAATTATATACTAGAAACTACATATTGATCATTCAGAAAATGAAAAGTGGTACAGAAGATAATTGTAAGATATCTCCCAGGCAGCTTTAAAAAAAGGTCTGGTACCTTATTACCTAAAACCAAGGCTAAGAACGTGGACTAAGTTTGCTTTCACTTAAATCACTCAGAGGAATATTATATACACTATTTTGGTTCGAGCTAAACAGATTAACTTAAATATACGAAGTTTAAATTTATTTCTCCTACTAAGCTCCTATTTATTATTCAAAGGAAATTCAGGCTATAATCACACAAAAATTTTTAATCATCATTTTTATCAAGGATTCAACCACTTCATCTTCTAAGAATGACACCTAATTTCAACATACAACACAATTTAATACGGCTTCCTAATATGCCTCAGAATAGAGCAGAGATTCTCAAAACTGGGTCCAGGGCAGAGACTGCCTGAGGTCAAACTATTTTCTTATTATAGTAACACTAAAACATACTCTCCTTCTCTCCTAAGTTTACAGTGGAGTTTTCCAAAGGGTATATAACATTTACTAATACATGAGACTGGATGCAAAAGCAAGCAGGAGAACCCTAGCGCCTTCTGTAAGTCAGACATTGATAAGACTTGCAAAACAACCCCATGCTTCTTACTTTTCTTACTAAAAGTACTCTTTCATTACTCCTTTTAATCCTAAACTCCCTCTCAATTTTCAGGGACATCTCATTCACTCATCTAGATTATAACTTTACTCCTTTGTTTTTTGTGCTGAATCCCCTCCTCTCTTCTCCTTATCATTACTTCCTCTCCACTAGATTACTGATTCCAGCAAACAAACATGCTGTGCTGTCACCAATCCTAAAACAAAACCAAAACCTCCCATAACCCCAAGATTCCTCCAGCTTCTGCCCCCTCTTTTCTGTTCTCTCTCATAATCAAGCTTTTTCAACAGTTTGTATTTCATTTCCTCAGCAATTTACTCTTCAATCTTCCCCTTATATGGTTATGGCACCATTACCTACCAAAGTTGCTTTTTTAATCACTTCAAACTACTTCTATGTTCCTGTGTTCCCAAATCAGCTCTTTACTCTTTGCTACTTGATTTCAGAGTAGTCAAATAAAGATACATTCTTTACTTTCAAGTGTAAGATACATTCTTCTATGTTAGATGCTCTCTAATCCTACCCATTCTCTAAAGGTGAGGAGGTACTCAGAGCTTACTTCTGAGCTCTGCTCTTCTCTGTCTAGTCTCTTCCTAGACAAATACTTTCACTCCTATGGGTTTTTTTATTTTCAAAAAGATAATTCATGGACATAGGACCAGATTTAAAAGTCATAAAAGGCTACATGGTGATAACTAAGCTTACCTACCACCCTTGTTTCCAGCTACCCAATCCCACTCTATGTATTTCATAGGTATTCCCCCTTAAACACTCACCTTTTTAAAAAATAAAACAAATGATAGTTTATGCTGTTTATTACCTTTTTTCTCTCTAAATAATACATCTTGAATATCATTACATTATCAGTCTATGTAGAGCTGTTGCATTCTTTTAGTGGCTGTTTAGTAGTCTATTCTGAATATACATTAAAATTTACTTAATTAGCCCCCTTCTGGTAGGCATTTAGGTTATTTCTAAACTCTAGTCACTACAAAAAATGTTGCAATGGATATCCTTGACCATGTCCTTTTGCTCATGTAAAGTTATGGGTGGGATAAATTTCTAGAGAGAGAATTGCTGAACTGAAAGTTACACAAAGAAAGAGGCGGGGGGTTATAACTCAATGCCCATAATCCTAGCACTTTGGGAGGCTGAGGTGGGAGGACTGCTTGAGGCCAGGAGATTGAGACTAGCCTAACCAGCATAGCAAGACTCTGTCTCTACAAAAATAATACAAAAATACTAATAAAAAAAGTAATTTTAGTCAGGCATAGTAGTATGTGCCTATACCAGCTACTTAGGAGGCTAAAGTGAGAGAATTGCTTGAGCCCAGGAATTTGAGGTTGCAGCAAGTTACAATAATGTCACTGCATTCTAGAACTGATGACAGAGCAAGACCTTGCCTTAAAAAAAAAGGAAAAAAATTTTTTTTTTTTTAGAGACAAGAGTCTCACTTTATCGCCCTTGGTAGAGTGCTGTAGTGTCATAGCTCACAGCAACCTCTAACTCCTGGGCTTAGGCTATTCTCTTGCCTCAGCCTCCCAAGTAACTGGGACTACAGGTGCCCACCATAATGCCTGGCTATTTTTTTGTTGCAGTTTGGCTGGGGCAGGGTTTGAACCCGCCACCCTTGGTATATGGAGCTGGTGCCCTACTCACTGAGCCACAGGCGCTGCCCTCATAAGCCTCTCTTTTAAGCGCATATCTTTAAGATTCATTTGTTTATTGGACATATTTACTTAAATATCTCAAAACATAAAATTCGACCTGACATTTGTAATGATATTCAAAAATCCAATATTGGATGTTTAACTTTCACTGCTCATTCTCTAGGGTTGCTTCTTCTCTTTCATTCATCCATAAAATTAGTAGCTGAAATAAGAAACTTATGGGTCATTCCTGACAGCTACTTCTCTCCCAGTCCTCATAACAATCCAGCACTGCTATGTTAGTCCTACCACTTATTCAGTCCTCAACCATCTATCTCTCTTTTCTTCACTGCCACGGCCCTAGTCCAATCTTCCATAAACAATAATCTGGTATACTGTATTAATTCCCTGTTTGTCTCCCACATCCATTCTACCTCTCTTCTAAATACTCCGTATTTTTTCTTCTGGTTATCTCTCTCACAATCATAATCCACTAGTTTTCCACATAATTGTGTATTTATTACATCTCTTCTGTGAGAGACTGCAACTGTTTTTGTTCACTGTTATGATTCTAGAATCTGACACTGTAGCATCTCAATGATTATTTACTGAATGAATATAGCATGTATACCAACGGCAACCCTCATTCCACATAAGTCTGGGGTGGAGACAAGGGAGGAACTATCCCACTAGAATCTGTAATAGTTTCCCCCACTGGAATGTAAATTCCTTAAAAATGAGAATGAACTTATTCTTCTTTAAATCATGAGGACTGATGGTTGACATATAAGGAGGCCAATAAATATTTGGTAAATGAAAGAATAAATGAGTCAACATTATAAAAGTACATCTATCTGTGGTCACTACATGATTTCCTGTCCCCTGTTGGCCAGACACTAGGTATATAAAAATAATGCCACCTTTTTCTTTAGTAACTAGAAGTCTAAAAGCAAGCAAATGTCAAAATTCTTCTTGAATTATGCTAATTAGTTATACTTAGGAGGCTAACTTACCAGAGCAGACTTCCCAACGCCTCCTGAACCAAGAACCACTAGCTTGTATTCACGCATGATGTGGTCTGTTTAAATACTGATAATCTAAAAAACAAAAATAAAAATAAAAGCTTAACAAACATGCTAAGAACATCCTAAGAATGAATATTATACTAAATATGGGATTTTGTTCTTTTTTTTTTACTTAAGACTACCAAGAGTACAAAAGAGGCTACACAGCAAAAACTACATAGATTTTAACACAAGTTTATAAGACTACTGTCAGATATTTTAATTCACTGAAAATCATCTTTGATGGGCCAATTATTAGCCTGTTCATGTTACTTTTAAGAGTGTTTAATCACAATACAAGATGGCTAAACCCAATAGTTGTAACTATAAAGCTATAATTTAAACAACCTAGGTACTTTTTGGAAATGTTTTGTTTACTCATGCACTTTAATATACATGCTATTTTATTTGCTTAAAATATCTTACAGCAATTCTATGCTATTTTGTATATTATTGAATTATAGGAGAACCTTATAAAATGTCACCTTAAAAACTATTAGTATGCAAGGTGGTGCCTGTAGTTCAGTTGGCAAGGTGCAGGCCACATACACCTAGGGTGGCAGGTTTGAACCTGGCCCCAGCCTCCTAGGCAACCATGACAATAGCAGGCATTGTGGTGGGCGCTTGTAGTCCCAGCTACTTGGGAGGCTGAGGCAAAAGAATCGCTTAAGCCCAAGAGTTTGAGGTTGCTGTGAGCTGTGATGTCACAGCACTCTACCCAGGGTGACAGCTGGACACTTTGTCTCCAAAAAAAAAAAAAAAAAAAAAAAAAACAGTATAAGTATGCAAACAGGAGTTCAGATGTAACTGTTAAAACTCTATAAGTAGGTAATATATTCCAAAAGGCTCAAATTGTTAGAAAAAAATAAAAGGAACAGACTTTATTTTTTATCTCCATGGTTAACGTAAAAGGCAAAAAAGCAGGAAATAATTTCCAATGGCCATGATGGAGAAACTAAGAGCTAGAACACAGAACAAAAAACTGAAACTGTTTACAGACACTGGACAATAAACAGTATAGGACTGATTTCTGAGTTTTGTGAAAAAATGAAGTGAAACCTAGTTTCCTGGCTTTCTGCCTAGCCTCACTTTCCAGATTATGGTGCAGGGAAAAATAACTCAAGCAGAGCTTAGAAAGATAGCAGAGAAGTGAAGAGCTAGCTAGACAGAGAGTTCATACAATTAAAAAAAAAAAAAGACATCAAGAAGAAAATAGGACCTGAAACCAGGGTGAAATAAATCAATTAAAACAGAAATGAGTAGATGAAATTAGACAATGAGGATTCTAGAACTGCTACTATAAATATGCTGGAAAATTTCAAGGAAAACGTAATAGAAATGGTAGGCACAAAAAAAGAATTAAGGCTGGCTGCGGTGCCTCACGCCTATAATCCTAGCACTCTTGGAGGCTGATGCAGGTGGATTGTTGAGCTCACAGGTTAGAGACCAGCCTGAGCCAGAGCAAGACCCCATCTCTAAAAATAGCCAAGCACCTGTAGTCCCAACTATGGGAGGGTGAGGCAAGAGGATCACTTGGGTCCAAGTTTGAGGTTGCTGTGAACGGTGACACTATGGCACTCTACTGAGGGCAACAAATGAGACTCTGCCATTTAAAAAAAAAAAAAAAGAACTAAAAAGAACTTCCAAGATTCAAAAATACTATCTATAATGGAAATATTACTGGAAGAGATTACCAGTGTATTAATTACTGCAGAAAGAAAGTTCAGAGGATCTGAGGACACAGTAAGAGAAAGTACCAAAAGTTAAACACAGTTAAAACATGATAAGAACAAGGAAAAGTGGGTGGAAGACAAGACAAAAGGAAAGAAAAGGCAAAGGTCGAGGGGTGGGGTGGGGGGATAGAAAAAGAACAGAAGAAAGAAGAATAGGACAATATTAAGCCATTAAATAGTGTAATATATGTATAACTGGAAGGGGGGCAGTGGTAGTATTTGAAGCAATAGTGATAAAACATTTTCCAAATTTGATAAAAACTATACATTTTACAGTCCTAAGAAATTCAATGAGCCCTTTCCTTAATACGCATAAACCAAACAAAACATATCAAGGCACAATAATCAAATTGTCCAAAGGAAAAATCTTACAAGATGCAAACTCTTATATGAACATGCAAATAACTCAGCCAGAAGTAGAAGCCAGAGGGAAAAAAGTTTAGATAGAAATAGGAACAGTTAAGAAAATATGCAGACTTCATAAGTTATAAAAGATAGTAGAAAACAGAACATCTTTAAAATGCTTAAAGAAATAAAAGTTCAACCTAAAATGCTAAATAGTGTATATTACAATAACAGAAGGAAAGGAAAGAAACGTAAATATACTGTTGAAGGTTCTTAGATTATACTGAAAGTGAATTGCCATGTTAGAGATACACACTGTAAGTCCTAGAGCAGGGGTCCTCAAACCGCAGCCCACCGGGTGTTTTTGCCACCACTGTCTGTCCTGTTTAGCAGCTGACTTGTCCTTGGCCCACAGTCTGGCCCTCCAATGGTCTAAGGGACAGTGAACTGACCCCCTGTTTAAAAAGTTTGAGGACCCGTGTCCTAGAGCAACCACTAACCCCCCCTCAAAAAAGGCATAACTAATAATCTAGAAGTTGAAATAAATGAAATACTTAAAAAAGCCAAAACCTCAACTCATTCAATGAAAGCATGAAAAATGAAAATAAGCAAAAAAGAGCAAGGAAAAGATGGACAAATACAGAACAAGTAACACAATGGTAGAATTGGAAAAAAAATACCATTACATTAAATGTAAACTGCCCAAATATTTCAATTTAAAAGACCAACAACAGGCTTGGTACCTGCAGCACAGTGGTTATGCTGCCAGCCACATACACCAAGGGCGGCCGGTTCAAACCTGACCTGGATCAACTAAACAACTGCAACCAAAAAACAGCTAGGCATTGTGGCGGGAGCCTATAGTCCCAGCTACTTGGGAGGCTGAGGCAAGAGAATAGCTTAAGCCCAAGAATTTGAGGTTGCTGTGAGCTGTGACACCACAGCACTTCACTGAGGGCAGCATTATTGAGACTCCATCTCAAAATAAAATTAAAGACCAACAACAAAAAAAAACAAAAAAGCAAAACCTAACCATATGCTGCTTCAACAAACTTTACTAATACACTTTTGTGGCTTATTGGCTCCATTCAAAATAAAAGGTAAAACTAAATTTCATTCAGAGGTAGTGGGGAAAAAAGATACACAATATAATGTATTTTTTTCTGTACAAGCGCTGGGAATCCTGGATTAAGAACCCCTACCTATGGCTAGGCTCATGCCTATAATCCTAGCACTGTGAGAGGCCAAGGTGGGAGGATGGCTAGAGGCCAGGAGTTTAAGTCCAGCTTGGGCAACAAAGTGAAAATCTCTATAAAAATAAAAATAAAATCAGTCAGGTGTGGTGGCACATGTCTGTAGTTCTAGCTACTTGGTAAGCTAAGGCAGGAAGATCAGTTGAACCCAAGAGTTGAAGGTTGCAGGTATGCAATGATGCCACTGAGACAGAGTAAGACCCTGCCTTAAAAAAAAAAAAAATCTATTTTAAGTAGTTAGCATCTAGTCCAGCTGTTCTCAATAATTTGGGTTTCAGGTGTTCTTTAAATACTCATTTATATTCTTGCAAGCTTTTATTTAGGTGGCTGTTGCATTTTTTCCCCCAATGCTTATTCTGCATCTACTGATGCCATATGGCTTTCCATTTTATTCTACTAGCATGTCTACTCTCACCACTTCTATTCAACAAAGTACCAAAGCTAGGCATGGTAGGTTCTATCTAGCCTATGCAAATGGAAGAAGTAAAACTGTTTTTGTAACAGAGGATATAATTCCTACATTAAAAATCCTAAGGAATATACAAAAAAGGTACCAGACTAATAAAGTGAATTTAGCAAGATTGCAAGATAAAAGGTTGATAGAAAGATAATACTTTTTCTGCAAAAATTAAATAGGAGGTTCCCATGGGAAAAGCAGGTACTGATATCTGATAGATATTAAAAATCCCAAGTCTGGCTCGGCACCCACAGCACAGTGGTTATGGCGCCAGCCACATACACCAAGGGTGGTGGGTTCGAGCCTGGCCCGGGTCAACTGAACTATATGACAAGTGCAACAACAACAAAATAGCTGGGTGTTGTGGCAGGCGCCTGTAGTCTCAGCTACTTGGGAGGCTGAGGCAAGAGAATTGCTTAAGCCCAAGAGTTTGAGGTTGCTGTGAGTTGTGATGCCACAGCACTCTACCAAGAGCGACACAGTAAGACTCTTGTCTCCAAAAAAAAAAACCCAAGTCTGGAGGCTCAGCAGAAACCACTGGACTCTGGAGTCACTATTATAAAATGGCAGCAACTTAAACCACAGTAGAGTAATTAAAGAGAAGTTTACTCTAAAAAGAGAAGAAAGCTAAGGAAAAGGCCCTGAAAAATAACTATATTTTATTATGTAGCTGTTTTAAAGAAGGGTAAAGGTGAAGTGGGAGAGGTGTGAGCTGGAGACTTGGCATTCTATACCTGTATCTATACTAGGTAGTTCTCTCATTTTCATGAAAAAAAAAAAATACTACCAGTTAAACACAAGAGCATGTATCTCATGCAGAAAGAACCCCATATCCATAACCCCCTTTCCAGGCCTCTTAGTGTAAGAACTGCTGTCATTTTAGCAAGAAGTGACTTTACCATCTCTCTAATCCCAAAATGTATATATTTCAAGAGGGAATCCTAATATAGAAAAGATTGTTTATATTCCTCAAATGCCTCCAGCTTTTCTAGGGCAACAGAATTGGGAAAGAACTCAAGAAAGAGATGGTCAAATTATTTTGGGTATTCTGCAACAACAAAATATTTGGCCTCTGTTCCACAACTCAAGTGGTAAGTAAGACGTTCAATTTTCAAAGCCATTTTTCACATATCATATGTACAAAAAATTATTTTCTTTACACCAAGCAGATCATGAGATTAAAGTATACATATAGGTGCACTTGCAAATACAAGAATCAAATAGTTGATAAAGAAAACACACACAAATTCCCAGTAAGAATAATGTAAGTTAATATTTTCTTTCTAAAGGGAGTTAGTTATAACTCATTACTGCCAAGTTAGAAAACCACTATGTTCTTCCAAGCAAATCCCATGCCTTTTTATGGAAATCTCTCCCGGGCACTTCTAACACAGCAACAGAAAATTTCTTAACTCTGGTTAAGATTCCCTGATAAATACAGAGGACAGGAATAAACATTACACTGTGTTTAAGTTTTAAGTCAACCTTGAGTCGGTAACATTATCGTCCAAGTTATAACAACTTTAACTTTTACAAAAGAACATAACCTAATTGTCTTTGAGAAGCAAATTGATCCCAACTTTGTTGTTTCTGTATTTTTTTTTTTTTTTTTTTTGTGAGACAAATTCTCTCTCTTTCCCCCTGGGTAGGGTGCCTTGGCATCACAGCTCATAACCTCAAATTCTTGGGCTCAGGTGATCCTTTTGCCTCAGCCTCTTTAGTAGCTGGGACTACAGGCACCCACCACAATGCCTGGCTAGATTTTTCTATTTTTTAGTAGAGATGGGGTCTTGCCCTTGCTCAGGTTGGTCTTGAACTCCTGAGCTCAAGCAATTCACCCATAAAGGCAGTTTCTGAACAAGCAATACAGCATTATCTTTAAAAATTACAGATATAACAAATATTTAAAAAATTTACAACTGAACATGAACATGCTGGGAGAAGGAGAGTGAATATAGAAATCATGGTAAGATTTAACTTTCTGGAAAAAAAATCCACAATGCTCTTTACAGTACATCATAATGCAACTTTAACTTTTTGGCAATATGAAATCACATAAATACAACTATATTATCTCACTGAAAGAATTATCTACTTTGATGCATTCCCCTTTTGTTCTTTCCAGCCCTCTCAAGACTAATAATTTAGAGGAAGAATGTATATATAAGAGAAACTGATGAGACATTGTATATTTGTAAGGAAATACACTTGTAAGGAAATTTTATAAATTACTTTTCGCGCTCTAAAACTGAGCATACGCAGTTCAACAGCACTTACTACCCCTATCCCACGACAAAAGGAAATAAGCTCCTATAGAAAAGGCTAACAGAGATTTTTAAAAAAAAAAAGCAGATAGTGGCTCAGTGTCTGTAGGTCAGTGGTTACAACACCAGCCACATACACCAGAGCTGGCGGGTTCGAATCCAGCCCAGGCCTGAGAAACAACAATGACAACTACAACAACAACAACAACAACAAAATAGCCAGGCATTGTGGCAGGCACCTGTACTCCCAGCTACTTGGGAGGCTGAGGCAAGAGAATCACTTAAGGCCGAGAGCTTGAGGTTGCTGTGAGCTGTGACAGGATAGTACTCTACCAAGGGTGACATACTGAGACTCTGTCTCAAAAAAAAGCAGACAGTCACAGATGTGAGGAAAACAATTTGACAGAGGCAATAAATTAAACAAACAAAAGAACAAAAACCAAAGAAAACTATTAAAAGGAGCTTAGAAGACAGTAAAATAATCTCCTTATTTTTTTAAGGAGTCCTTTAAGACAGTAATCTCCTTAAAGAAACTCTTGAAGTTGTATCTATAACTGGAGACTCAGAAAATTAAAATATGACCACCAAAATAAAGTTGAGTAGATAGGCCAAAGTGTGTGTGTGTGGGTTGCTGGAAGAGCAAGTTAATGAACCTATACACAACCCAGGGAGTACAGAATAAAAGAACAAAGATACAATGTATGAAGGAAAGAAGTAAGAAGGACAGATCCAAAAGTTCTGCCACCTATCTGATAGGACATCTAGAAAGAGAACAGAAGAAACAATGTAATAATAAAAGAATATTTCCAGAGGTAAAACTAAAAAAGTTAACAATCATCAGATTCAAAATGCCCAATGAATGCCAAATATAGTGGGAAGAAAAAAAAGATTCACACCTGAACATACGGTGGTTGAAATTTCAAACCACTACAAATGAAGATAAAATCCTGACAAGCTTCTAGAAAGTAAAAACATATTCCCCTTCCCTTGATTATGGCTGAGCTTTAGTAACAAATACAGCCAAAGAGATGTTTTCTGACTTTTGAAGCTAATGCCAGAGGTTCCTCTTGGATCTTTCTCTTTTGGGATTTGTACCTATGAACCTGAGCTGTCAGGCTACCTTAAAGCCACCGCTTTGGAGAGAGATCATGGTAACAGAGAGGACTGCCTGAGGAGAAACAGCTGTTTAAATTTTCCTACATTTTTGAGTAAAGAAGGTTTCAAGATGATCCCAGGCAGCTAACATGTTCCTGCAACATCATTAGAAACTTCGGCTAGATCCACCTGACTGAACCACTTCCTAATTCCATACTCAAGACATGATCAATTTCTTATAGGGTCCTAAAAACCAATCAATGAATCAACCAGCAAAGGAACAAAGAACAGATGAATAAATTAAAAATAAAAGGAAAGATGTCAAACAATCCAAATGTATCAATATATTAATTTTATTGACTTTTCATTAATAGATTCAGTAGGAAAAATAAATATTTAAATATAAAGCTAAATACATAAGCAAAAGTTGACAGAACCTAAGGGAAAACTAGGGAAATGTACACTCTAAAATCTTTATAATATTTTTAAAATAAAATTATGAATAGCAGTGCTATCAAGAATATCATCTATAATAAAGTTTGATAATTTACTCACAGAGCAGTGCTTTGTATTTTGTATCACCATTTTTTTAAAGGGTAGAGAAGGAGGAGACGGTGGTAAAGTGCATCACTGGGGTGAAGATCTATTACTCTCTAGGCAGAGATGCTGTCCATTCATTTTCTTTTCTACTACCTTGACTCTAATCTCAGCAACCATTATTGTTCTCCTAGGACTAATGAAAAAGCCTCTTTACTAGTTAACTAGAATTGCTGCTCACTTGAGTTCGTCTATATTGCAGCCAGAATGATCTTTATGAAATATAAATCTTATGAAGGTCACTGCTCTCTTAAAGACAATTAAATGATTTCCTTTTGCTCTTAGGATAAAGATTAAAATCCAAACCAAGTCCTCAATGCTCTTAATGATCTGGTCCCTATCTATTTCATCTTTCTCCATACCCCTATTTACTCCCTATGCCATCTTTGGCCATCTTCCAGTACCTGGATATGCTCACTTTTGACATAAAGCTTTTACACAAACTATTCCCTTTGCCTTAACGCCTTTTTCTTCCTCTCTACTCAGGTAATGCCTGCTCTTGTCCTCAGCACCAGTATTAATTCCATAAACTATTCTTCACTGACCCCTCTGAGTGAAAAACTTAAACAATCTCAAGGTACTTAGTATCTTTCCTAAGTAGTAATACTTGTTAGGGAGGAAAGCTCACTAGGTGCCCATGGTGGGGGTGAAAGATTTCTAAAGACAAAGATTAGGATATAAAAGTATAACATTTATGGATCAGCGCCCACAGCACAGTGGTTATAGCACCGACCACATACACTGAGGCTAGCGGGTTCAAACCCAGCCCAGGCCAGCCAAAACAATGGCAACTACAACAATAACAACAAAAATAGCCAAGTGTTGTGCCAGGTGCCTGTAGTCCCAGTTACTTGGGAGGCTGAGATAAGAGAATCACTTAAGACCAAGAGTTTGAGGTGAGCTGTGACACCACGGCACTCTACCGAGGGCAATATAATAAGACTCTGTCTCAAAAAAAAAAAAAGTATAACATTTATTCTATCTTCTTGGAGAGAGAAAGAGGGGGGGAGAAAGAGAGAGAGACAGAAAGGAAAGAGACAGAGAAAGAAGGATGGCGTTGCACCCAGAAAAGAGAAGTGAGGTACTGAGGTTAACAGGCTTGTTGTTTTCATGGGGACAAAGAGGAAGAAAAATAGTGATTATAGTAAAATTAACAGGATACTGTGTAACTGTTGGATCCATTCCTTCTATTTTCTCAGCTACCTGGATGAAAAGCAGCTACTTTGCTCTTGGTAGTTTTGCCCTTGAGATACAATTGTGGGCAAGATCTGAGGCCTGGACTTTGTCCCGCCTACTATCTATCCAGGAGCTTCTCAGGAATGTCTTCAGGCTATAGAAACAGATTCTAAAAGGCAGTAAACTGGTAAATGTAAAGAAAAAGATTTACATTTTTTTTCCCTATCTGCTCTTTTCACTGGGGACGGGAGGGGTGGGCAAGCACTCTTGCGATTGATTTTAGTCCTTACCAAGAAATTATGAGTTAATAATTTTTCTATCATTTTGCTATTAAGAAGGACCATCCTTTTAATACTGAACACAGTTGGAAATCAATGTTTATTTTTAATTTGAGTAATTATTTGATTAAATTAGAGTGTGAGCTCTACATGGGCAGGAACATTAAAACTTATTTAGTATGTGTTAAATAAATATGTCTTAAGTAAACTAATGAATGAATGCTCCAAAGAACTGATATTAACTGATGATTTATAGGAGACTTTCCCTCCGTGAAAGAAAATCCTCAAATATACACATACATTATAACTTTGTATAATTAATTCATAGAAACTAGAGTAGTTTAGATTATGGATTTAATAAAATTCATTAACTATCACTCTGAGGCAAAAGGGCCAAATGTCATACAAATTATTTGCCAAATGCAATAATGTCAGAGTTACTGTTAATGACGGAATTTCCATTCTATTCCTAGAATATCAGGTATACAAGGGGTGCTGCATAATGATAAAAGGGTCAATCTCCAAGACAATATGATGATTCTTAACATAAATGTACCTAACAATAGAGTGTCAAAATATGTGTGGCAAATACTGATAGAAATTGAAGGAGAAATACATGAATCCAGTATTACAGCTGTAGACTCTAACACTCCCCTGTCAGAAATTGACAGATTCAGCAGGCAAAAAAAATGAGTAAAGTTGCAGTTGAGCTCAACAACACCATCAATCAACTGGATGTAACTGATAATTATGGAATACAGTATGCTCTACATAATGCTGTTTGGGCCAATAACAGATCCCATATTCAACAGTGGTCCCATAAGATTGCAATGGAGCCAAAAAATTTCTACTGTCTACTGACATCTTGATGATCCCAACCCTGTTTAGGCCTAGGCTAAAGTGTATGTTTGTGTTTTTGTTTTTAAGAAAAATGTTCAGGGCGGCCCCTATGGCTCAGTGAGTAGGGTGCCAGCCCCATAGACGGAGGTTGGTGGGTTCGAACCCAACCCCAGCCAAATTGCAACAAAAAATAGCTGGGCATTATGGCAGGCACCTGTAGTCCAGCTACTTGGGAGCCTGAGGCAAGAAAATCACCTGGGCCCAGGAGCTGGAGGTTGCTATGAGCTGTGATGCCACAGCACTCTACCAAGGGCAACAGAGTGAGACTCTTGTCTCTAAAAAAAGAAAAAAAGAAAGAAAAATGTTCAAAAAGTGAAAACAAAATTTTAAAACAGAAAAAAAGCTCACAGAATACAGATATAAAGAAAGAAAGAAGGAAATTTTGTATAGCTATACAATGTAATTTGTGTTTTAAGCTAAGTATTACTATGGAAGTCAAAAAGGAAAAAAACTTTAGTTTATAGAGTAAAATAATTAAAATAAGGTAAGATAATTCATTATTGAAGATTTTTTTTTCTAATTTAGTGTGGCTCAGGAATACAGTGTTCATAAAGTCTACTGTGGTGTTCAGTCATGTCCTAGGCCTTTACATTCAACCACCACTCACTCAGTGACTCAACCAGAGCAACTCCCAGTTCTATAACCTCCATCCATGGTAAGTGCCCTATACAGTATACAGTTTTTTTTTTTAATACCCTATTTCTACTGTACCTTTCCTATGTTTATTTTAGATATCAAATACTTAGCATTATGTTACAATTGCCTACAGTGCAATATTCACTATCGTAACATGCTGTAAAGATTTGTAGTCAAAGAGCAACAGGCTATACCATAGGGCCCAGATATGCAGTATGTATGCTATATACTGTCTAGTTCTGCATAAGGGCAATCTGTAACATTCCCAGCACATCAATACAATCACCTAATGATGCACTTTCCAGAATATATCCTCACTGTTAAGCAAGGATACACTGGCAAAGAACTGAAAAATGAATTTAAAAAATACCATTTACAAAAGCATCCAATGAGAGACAAACTACTTAGAGACGAATTTTACAAATACCTAAGGAAGCATTTCTCATAATATTTCCCTGTGATTAAGTGCTGTAGAATGCTGTAGTTCATACAATAACAAAGGAATATACATTATTTTCAAGGGCACGTGAGACTTTTATCAACACAGACTGTAAGTCTCAATAAACTTAAAGGAACTTAAATTATACAAAGTATGCTTTCTAACTACAGTGGAATTAAATTAGAAATCAGCAACAGGATTGTCTCTCTCTCTTTTTTTTTGACACAGAGTCTCAGTTTGTCACCACCAGTAGAGTGCCCATGTTGTGGCATTATAGCAACCTTAGACTCCTGAGCTCAAGTGATTCTCTTGCCTTAGCCTTCCTAGTAGCTGGGATTGCAGGTTCCCCCCACAACACCTGGCTATTTTTAGACACAAGGTCTCACTCTACTCAGGCTGGTCTCAAACCCATAAACTCAGACAAACTGCCCGCCTTGGCCTCCCAGAGTTCTGGAATTATAGGTGTAAGCCACCATGCCCAGCCTAGTAATAGGATTATTATCAAGAAAATTCCCCGGCTCAGCACCTGTGGCTCAATCGGCTAAGGCGCCAGCCACATACACCTAAGGTGGCGGGTTCGAATCCCCAGCCCGGGCCTGCCAAACAACAATGACAGCTGCAACCAAAAAATGGCCGGGCATTGTGGCTGTGGCAGGTGCCTGTGGTCCCAGCTACTTGGGAGGCGGAGGCAGGAGACTCGCTTGAGCCCAGGAGTTGGAGGTTGCTATGAGCTGTGATGCCATGGCACTCTACCCAGGGGGATAGCTTGAGGCTCCGTCTCAAAAA
>CAUYQV010120548.1:0-14884 GCA_963574575.1 Galagoides demidoff
GTGGGCCCGGGCTGGGGATTCAAACCCGCCATCTTAGGTGTATGTGGCTGGCGCCTTAGCTGATTGAGCCACAGGCGCCGAGCCTTTTGTCCATTTCTTAATAGGGTTGTTTGTTTTTTCCTTGCTGATTTGCTCAAGTTCTTTGTACGCTATGGATATTAGCCCTTTATTGAATGTATAATTCATGAATTTTTCTCTTATTCTGTAGCATGTCTATTTGCTCTGTTTATTTTTCCTTAGCTATGCAGCATCTTTTAATATAATAAAATACCATTTATTTATTGTTGTTGCTGTGATTGCCATTGACTCTTCTTCATAAATTCTTTGCCTAGAAGAAAACTTCTAGGAGAGTTTCCCTACATTTTTCTTCTAGAATTCCTATGATTTCATGTCTTACATTTAAGTCTTTTATCCATCTTGAATTAATTTTTATGATTAGTGAGAGATAGAGATCTTGTTTCATTCTTCTGCATGTGGCTAGCCAGTTCTCCCAGTGCCATTTATTGAATAAGGTATCTTTCCCCAGTGTGTATGGTTCTCTTCTTTGTGAAGGTCAGTTGGCTATATGTGGGTTGTTTGTTACCTGGCTCTCTGTTTTGTTCCATTTGTGTGTCTCTATTTTTGTGTTAATGCCATGCTGTTTTAGTTATGATAGCCTAATGGTTTAGTTTGAAATCTGATAATGTGTTGCCTCCAAATTTGTTTCTCTACTTAAGATTACTTTGGCTGACTGGGCTCTTTTCTGGTTTCAAATGAAGCATAGAATTATTTTTTCTATGTCTGTGAAATATGATGTTGGTATTTATACAAAGATTGGCATTAACTCTATAAAAAACTCCTGGAAATATCCACTTGAGAAAAAATGTAAATGTTACAAACTGTGATGGAGTAAAGTAAGTAATATGATAAAATTTAGAGGTTGGGGAATGGAAGGAGGTGGGGATTTGGTAATTTCCTGATATATTAAGGACAGTAGATACTAACTGAAACAGTGTTTTTAAAACACTGACTCCAAAATTTCAATGTTTTATGATCCTTTTTTTTTTTTTTTTTTTTTTTGCAGTTTTTGGCTGGGGCTGGGTTTGAACCCGCCACTTCTGGCATATGGGGCTGGCGCCCTACTCTTTTGAGCCACAGGCACTGCCCATGTTTTATATTATATAACATTTTAGATGCACTTAAGTCTTTTAAAGAAATGACTCAGTTTTGATTAAGTTTCTATTAAATTCATATAAAACTTAATGATGTAGTTTTTGTTCTAAAATGTGACATATGGAGTGAGTCATTTTTTGAAAGTTCTGCATCTATCTATCTATATGTATTAATTCTCAGTTGTTGCCTTAACAAATTACCAAAACTATAATTGTGTGGGTCAGAAGTTTAACAGAGTTATCACCTGGATAAAATCAAGTTGTTAGCATGACTGCATTCTTCTCTGGAGACTCTGGGGAGAATCTTTTTCCTACTGTTTGAGTTGCTGTTAGGACTGTACCAGTTTTTCTAGCTAGTAGGAATGATGACCTTGTGTTCTTGCTTCCTACGAACTAAATGCCATTCTCAGCTTCTAGAGGCCACCAGCTTTACTTGGATCATGGCCTCCTTCCTCCATCTTCAGAGTCATAGAGGAGATGGGCCAAGTCCTCACATTGTATCTCTCTGAACCTTCTTCTAATGTTGCATCTCTTTGATAAAGTCTGGTAAGATTCTCTGCTTTTAAGGACTCATATACTTAGATTGGGCTCATCAACACAATCCAGGATAATCTCTCCATCTCAAGGTCCATAACCTCAGTTGTATCTGCAAAGTTCCTTTTGATAGGGAACTTTGATAGGGATTGGGGTGAGGACATCTTTGGAGGTCTTTATTCTGCCTATCATACTATCCGTCAATCCATCTGTCTTAAAACTTTCTAGGAACATTAAGGATAATTATGAATGAATGGTAGATACCAAGTGAGTTTTAAGATTTTTAAAACATTTTCCATATTATTTAAATTTTTTGAGTTTTTAAAATTTCTACACAATGTTTTAGCTTACAAGTGGCAACAGTACACTGACTATTTGAAAAAGACACTTGTCTTATTTATCTAGTACTTCTTTCTCCCTATCTTCTGGAATGGCATCTCTTTTTAAAAATAATTTCTTTTTCTCTCTTCTAACCTCATAGTTTCAGCAGGATCTGTCTCATTCTTGCATGACCCTGTGCCCTGATGCCTGCTCCTGTGGGCAGTGGAGGCAGATTACTCTAGCATGACTCCACCTGCTCAATTATAGCATTCCCTGACCACATCTCATGGGTCTAGAGTTGGGCACCTGACCCAAAGTGGGCCAGTTAGAGTTCTTCCCTGGGATTTTGTAAACTACACCTGTGAAAGTCTTTGTCAGATGGTAAGGTTGGCTGCTATAAGGATTGAGAGCTGCCACACTTGCCCTCGATTTGCCATCAAGTAGAGGACTCTGGTCTTCAGTGAGGAGATAAAGTTGGTATGCAAAGAAAAATCAGGTGATGATGGCGATAGGAATCCTAGTAGTGCTCATGTTCTGGGTTCCATCCCTTTTATTTTTGAGGCCTCCCTGTACCACTACTACAGTACCATTACTGCTACTACAATTGACCATGAACTCTTCCTTGGAGTCTTGGAACTAATCATTTCTCCTTTGTCTTGTTAAGTAGTTTGAACTTGAATTCTGTTATTTGCAATCAAAGAGTTTATATTGACATATGCTCATGAGCTAATGTTCTATCATCACTTAAAGAGCCAAGATATTTTGCCTCTTTGGAAATTGTGTGCATCATTATATCACATTCACAGCCACATTCTACTGAATGTGAAAGGAAGAGATGCAGGAGGTTAGAAGAAGTCAGAGGAGTTGCAGTGACACTATAGGTTTCCCAATCAGAAGCGACTGTGAGTTAAAGAAGAAGCAGAATTGAGAACAGACTCTGAAGAGCTTTGGGGCTAGATGGCAAGAGAATGTGGGAAGTGTACACTGCATTCATTTAAACATTTTTTATCATTTGTGTCAAATATACACATATGACAATAAATCATATAAATGTGTCAGTCTCTCATCAGTGCCCCCCTTCACATTTAACTCTTTTTTTTTCTTTCAATAAAAGATAAAGCACTTTCTTTCAGTGCTTACTTTCAATAGACTACGTAAAGTATTTATGCTTCTGTTTCAAAATTCATAAAACTTGTGGCATTATCCATTATCTGGATAAAGATGAGAACCTGGCTAATTTGTATCACCTGTCCTATAAATATTTACATTTATGTAATTTTTGGTTCTTGTATTATCTTTGCTCTTGTAAATGATATCCTTAAACATTTCTTTGCTTTATCAATTTCCCCTGTTATTACTTGATTTTAAAATTTATAAGAAAGGATATTACTATTCCTTTTCTTTCCTTGTCCTTTCCTACTCTTCATGTGCCAATATTGGTCAGCTTTATTTTTATCTTTGCATTGTCAAGACTATCAACAGTATGTTCTGTTCTATAGTCACAACCAAGTATTTTGCTCTTGTCTGTGGGCTGAATGTACAAAAGTTGAAAAACAGTGACAATATTTGTATTACTCAGGTTATTATTTAATGCTGGTGCAGTACCAAATGGGTTACTTCAAACACAAGAAAACTTCCTAGTATTAAGTACAAATAGATTTCTTTTTTCTAGAGTGAAATCCATTGATTCAATTCTTGAATGACTTTAGTGTGTGTCGTATTTGAAAGATTACTAGTTGACAGATACCCTTTAACCAGCTTTCCTTTTCATTTTTGATCTATTTGACTTCCCTTCTCTTTTTTCCTATTTAAAGTATGCTTTCTCTTTTATCAAAATTCTTTCCCGAAGATACTTCATAGAGTCTTCCGTCCTCCTGTTTCAAGTTGGATGGGTTAATGTGCAACCATCATTCCCTGACCTTTTTTTGACTGATGTCCTTGGTGGACTTGCACCTTTCTGGATCCTCTGTTTTCTTCATGTATTCTTGGATAGATCCTTAGGTAGCTTTCCTAAAAAAGAATAAATGTAAGAGATAAAATTTCTAAATTCTTATATCTATATTGGAAAGTGTCGACCTTTGTTTTAAATGTGATTATAGATTAGTTGAGTGTAAAATTTAAAGTTGGAAACATTTTTTCTTATAATGTGTCTTCTTGTACCCCTTCAGTGGATCTTTGAAATCTGAATACTTTTTCTTTCTTCAGTGTTAGGAAATTTTCTGCTCATTATTGAGTTCCATCCATTTTCCTTCATTGTCTCTTCCTGAGGCAATATTAGTTAGATATTTTAACCATAAATTTGTTTTCAATGGCTTTTTCCTTTTATCTGATATGATTTTTCTTTTTGAATGTATAGTCTACTTTCTTAGAGACTATTTCTAGCCTCTGAATTTTTAACTCCTTGGGTGTTTTGCCAGTAGCTTAGTTGTTGAAGATGATGGAGGATTATTTTCATAATTACTACAGATGCTCTATGTATAGACATTCAATTAATATGCCACTTCAGCCCCCTACTTACTCTTTACTCTGCCATGCCTCTTGATTCTGAGTCTAAGCGCCCTGTGGTATACAGTTCAGAAGACTGACTTCCACTTTCACCTTTATAATATTCAAGGGTGCAACTTTCTCTGCTTCATCCATCTGCCTTCTCATTTCAGAAATAAAAGTATCTCAATCACTAGTATTACATGCACCTTTAAGTGTCTCTTCTACTATATATTTATTTCCTTTTATGGATTTTTTAAATACTTTAATTCAGTGGAATCTTGCAAGGGACAGGAAGCAAATTCAGTAGCCTAGTCTGTTATCTTGAACCCAAATTCAATAACTGTAGACTTATTAGCAACTGATTATAAAGTAAAAGAAGACACAATGACCTAAGGGAAGTTCAAAGTAATTTATGTTAATAGCCAGGTAAGCCTTTCGTATATATGTTTTTGTAGCAATGCATTTTCATTTTATGGTTTTAACAAGAATGTTAAGTTAATTTTTATTTGAATAAGCATTTAAATTTATATTTTGAAAAGCATAAGAATGTCATATATTAGAATTTCATATGAGGATCAAAATAGCAGGTACATTTGAAGATGTTAATTTCTATAAGACATTGTCCTGATCTATGAATACAAAATGAAGTTTTGGCATTTTGACTCTCAAGGTTCTGACTTACTTCTAAACACAGTATGTAATAATAAAGATTTGCTTATTTAAGAAATGTTCATAGCATATATAAGAAATGTGTACTCGCTGCCTTGATGTTGAAGACCTCAGAGCAATGAGAAGAAGCTCAGTGTAGTATTTGCATGCAAAACACAGTATTTGTAAAACTGCTATGTGAATTGCCATTAAAATGTTCACTAGTATTATTTTATAAGAAAGACCAATCAGATGAGCAAACGTGTAGTCAAAGTAAAGCACAAATCATCTTAGGCAAGATTAGCAAATGTGATCACTGGTAGGAGCTGAGGCTGTAGAGTTATCCACACCTCTTAATGGCCCAAAGGAGGTTGTGGTTGTCAGAGGCCTGCTAGGAATAATTAAAATGCCTCTCTAGTATTTTCCTAAAACATCAATTCTTTTATTTTTATTTTTATTTTTTTTTTATTGAATGGTAACTATGTACATTAATACAGTTCTGGGGTACAGTGTGGGGTTTTCACATGCAATCCGAAATACTTCCATCAAACTGATCAACACAGCCTTCATGTCATTTTCTCAGTTATAGTTTTAAAACATTCTGATTCTACTCTTAGAGAGTTTCACTTGTACCCCTGGCAATATTTCAAGAGAAAAATTACTAATAATTTTCCAAAATAAAGAAGGCACATGAGTTCTCAACAGAAAGTAGTCTAACACTTTTGCAAAGGATATAGATAAACTAACACCAAGACAGTTCTAGTGAAATTGCTGAACATCAAAAACAAAACAAGTCTGGAATGCTATCTAGGAGAAAAGGCAGATTATCTATTAAGGAATGGAGATTAGATTGGCAATACAATTTTTAACCAAGAACAATAAGGAGCAAAAGGCAATGGAGTGCTATCATTAATGTGCTATGGGGGCTTGGCGCCTGTAGCTCAAGGGGCTAAGTCACCAGCCACAAAACACCAGAACTGGCAAGTTTGAATCCAGCCTCAGTCTGCCAAACAATAATGACAACTACAACCAAAAAATAGCTGGGCATTGTGGTGGGTGCCTGTAGTCCCAACTACTGGGGAGGCCAAGGCAAGAGAATCACTTAAGCCCAAGAGTTGGAGGTTGCTGTGAGCTGTGATGGCACAGTGCCTTACCCAGGGTGACAGCTTGAGGCTCTGTCTTAAAAACAAAAAAAAAGTGCTATGGGAAAATAGCTGTTCATTAGAATTTTATACCCCAATAAATTATCATACAATGGCAAGAGGAAAATAAAGACATTTTGAAATATACAAAGAATTACCTTTCCCACCAAGACCCCCACAGCAAGAACTATTAAAGGATATTAAAGGATGAGCTTCAGCCAAAAGAAAAGTAAACCCAAATGAATGCTTTGGGCCCCAGGTAAAAAAAAAAAGTGCAGAAGAAGTGATAAAGATGTCAGTAAATTTAATTAACTTTTAACTATAAAGACTATTTTTAAATGTAAAAAGTAAATAAGACTCTAGGAAGCAATGCCAAAATGGGAAAGGGGAGAACAATTAAATAGGTAAAGGCTCTTTTCTGGGAAGAAATAGTTACATAATAACTTTGTTAGAAAAATTTATTATAGTTAAGTATGCATTTTGAAAAATAAAAGAATTCCAAAAAGAACAGAAATAAAGCCAAAATCTCTCAAACTAGCAGTGGCATATAGATCACCTTACTAATCCAGTGGAAGACAGCAATGAAGGAAAAAGAAGGAGAAAGGATGGTAAATGGAAAACGCAAGATATGATGGGAAAATAAGGCCACATATATTAGTATCACAATAATCCCCATGGGTTAAATTCACCTATCAGAGACACAACTGAAATAAAGTGCATGGAAAGATTACATGTGAAGATATGGAAAACATGTGACACACAAATAGTAGCCAAAAGAAGGGTGACGAAAATTTCCAGCATGATGAATGCTGGAGAGGCACTATAAAGTAAGAATTAACCATGATTTCCAATGTACAACATACTTTCGAAAACACTGCCTACTATGTGCCACAGATCACGTCTGCCTTCTGCCCTGCTGTATCTTCAGTCTCAGCACATGATAGGAGTGCCATAAATATTAAGGAGTAGAATGATCATCATAGTATACAGAAATGATCTATTTATATGTTTATCATACCACAAGGACAAGGGCCATGTCTTAGTAATTTTTATGCCACTGATATTCAGGGTGGTGTTTAGCTCATGTGGGCACTCCATAAAGTCACACTGACTTCAAGGGTCATCCCTTCTACAAAATCTCCCCTGTTCCTGCCAATATCCTTTGTTTCTGCTTATATAGCACCCATAGTCTGAAAAACCCAATTTAGTACTTGATGATACAGCAAAGTCTTGTAGTTTTTATCTCAATGTTTCAAACCCTGTTTTTCCCAAAATATTTTAGATTCTTTGAAGATACAGAAGATGCCTTCCTTATAGAGTGCCAAGTTCCTATCCAGACACTTGAATAAATAGCTCTTCTGGTTGATGTCACCAGATGAATGCAGGTTGGTTGGATCAATAGTGCCAGCTGTCCAGGCCAAGACCTTCAAGGGGTTATATCCATTCCCTTCTTTAGCCCTTGACTAAAGACATCACTGGAGACAGGCTTATGTGCAAAAACTGTGGGCAGAAGGCAGCTAGCCATTCCACCCCTCTGGGCTTTATTCCTTCTGGCAAAATAGGGGGGGATACTCCTGGTCCCACAAAAATGTAGGTGTGGGAAGTGACAGAGAGATAGGGAGGAAAGACATTATGTTCCTTACCCTACTGGATAGAACCTGGACCTAACCTTCCACCAAGGCAAGGGTATCAGGAGTTTATTGTGAGACCAAAAGGAAGCTCCAAGGCAAATAGAGAAATTCATTCTCCTGAAACCTTCATAGAATACAAGGGATGTCGTTGTTCATCTACACACCAGGCATAGGAAGGGGGTCTATGACAAGGAACTCCTAACTGAGAAGCTGCAGAGGGTTAATTAACAAAGAGCCCCAATGGCATCTTGCTGGTCTTCTTGAAAAAGACATAGTCTGGGGAGGTTCAGTCAGGGCCCTGTGGTAGCGAGATGGGCTGGCTGACCTCCCAAGGTCTTTTCTAATTCTATAATTACAGGGTAAATCTTGTTCCTTCCCATTTATGCTCCCATGCCTGCACCCACTTTGATAGTAAGTCTCCTGGGCTGCCTTCCAGGTTTAGTATGCTGCCACGCAAGTGGCTGGCACTCAACAAATGACTCAAATATTTGTTGAATGAAGGCATAAATGTATCAAATGTTTAAAAAGAGCCCACATAACCTCCCAGCTGTAAACTGCGACAGTTGAATGAAATCGCAACATTCTAGGCACGATCACTTGAGCAAAGCTGGCAACACACAAACACACACTCTTTCTCTCTTACATTCCCACCTTGGGAAAAGCACAGGCCACCTGCTTAGCAAGTAGGTTGTGGGGGGAGTTTCCTTAGCAAGCACCCTCTCTCTCTCGCTCTGCTTGCTTAGGAGTAGAGCCTCCAGAAGGTCAAGTCACCCAGATTTAGGTCCGCTTCCTTCCCAGTGGGCCTCTGAGATAAAGTTTCTGTTTGGATTTGGCTGAACCTCCTGGGTGGTGGATCCGCACTCCCTCCGCGACTCCAGGCTCCCTGGCCCGCTGCGCCCCACCTTACCTTGGTGAGCTGAGCGATCTTCTTGCACATTTTCACGTGCATCTCAGGATCACAGTCCATTCTCCAGCTGCCGCCGCCACGGGTGTCAGCTTTGGAGCCAGGGCAAGTCCCAGGCGGGTGGATTTTGCTGTTGAGAGCAGAAGCCATCGCTAAAATGCGCCCCGCACTCACGCTGGTGGTCTCCCTGCTCTCCGTATGCACGTGCGCGCGCGCGGGCGTGTGGGCTTTCTTAGAGAGGTAGCACTGCAGTCCCGCCGCCTGCACCGCCGCGTGGCCCCTTCTTTCCAAGATCTCCGCCTCCCAGGCCCAATACGCGGGCCCACCCTCCCTCTCTCACGCGGGCTCACCGGCTCACCGGCTCGCTGGCTCCGCGAGCACCCGCACTCTGCAGCGAGGCGCGGGAGCCCGGCACTTGCCGGTCCCTGTCAGCGCACAGCTCCCTAGCCAGTGTGCATTTCGCTAGCAAGGGGAGAGCTTCCGAGGCTAGAAGTCGCTGGCTTTGGGGGATTTGGGCTAAGCGGGCACAGCGCTCATGGACGAGTGGATGACGCAGGGGTCTGGACACTGTGGCGACGGACCCTGCCCGAGCTGGGCATCCCAGACCGAGGAGGAAGAGTCTCCCACCAAAGACAGGGCACCATGACTGGCGGCTCCGTAGTCTCGAGTTGAGGGAGGAGGTGGGGTGCTGGATGCTAAGGGAGGGCCGCGAAGGGCAGGGCGAGCCACCCCGACGCGAGGAGGTGCGGGGCCCAGGGCGCATAGCGCGGGGCAGAGCCAGCACTGCTGGAGCGCACAGCCGGGCTGGGGCTGGCAGCCCTCCTTCCCGGATCTCGGGAGGAGCGCAGGCGTTGTGGGAGGATCGCTGGAGATCCCGAACAAAACGTTCGAGAAGCCACGGGGATGGCAAGGGAACTGCTGACCGAAATCAAGAAATGAGACAGTACGGTACATAAAGTGCGGGAAGCGCAGAGAAAAAGTCATCAGAGAGGTAGAAAGCATGTTGGCAGGTGCAGGAAAGGAGGACGCGACGTGGAATGCGGGAGCAGTTGATGGATGGAGCTTAAAATCTAAGAAAACCGAGTCAGTGAAAGTGAAATAACTTGTCCAAATCCACACTACTGGAGTCAGAATCCCGACAAGTTCTCAGATTTGAAGCTGGTGCCTGTTTAGTTTGGTGACGGAGACCAGCATCTTTCTGGCTGGCTTTCTCTGGTTTCAAACAGTGGGCTTTACAGAAAAGTGACAGCGCCTAGATCGGATTTTCCTCAAGCGAGAATAGCGTCAGGATTCTACCTGGAGTTTTAATAACCATCAGCAAACAAGCTTCAGAGGGTCTCAGAAACCACAGTCCCACCCCTCTATACTGCAGGTATCAACACGCATTTTCATAGATGAGGGAAATTGATCCAGAACACTGTCAAATCAGGTATTTACAAATAGTTTCTGAAAGGAAATATTCTTAGTCTAGATTCTTTATCCCTCCTTCCCCTACATTACACGGCATAACAATGGCCAACCTGGGGTTTCAGTTTCTAGTTTATCATCTTAGGTTCCTTCTCCAGGACAAACCTTGCTACCCTCAAAAGATGGAGAAGGAATATTCATTTCTCAAATACTTTGGCCATGAAGTGACACACCAATTCTGTTGCCATTCCATTGGCCAAATCTCTCTCTCTCTCTCATGCTAGAGTATCCCACTGTCATCAAAGTTCACAGCAACTCCAACTCTGGGTATCAAATGATTCTCCTACCTCAGCCTCTGAAATAGCTGAGACTACAGGTATAAGTCCCCACACTCTATTTTGTAGAGACACAGGCTTGCTGTGCTGTTCACTCCTGGCCCTAAATTGATCCTTCAAACTTGTTCTCCAAAGCGCCAGGATTATAGGTGCGAACCACTATGCCTGATCTGGATAGCAATTTTTCAGAATGATTTTACACAATGAAAAGGGAGCATACATTTTTGATAGGCATATACTTATCTACTGCAAGTAATTCAGACTTATTATTGATATTTGAATATTTGATTTTAAACAAAGGTAAACATTCTGGATATAAACTGAGGTGAAAAAAAATCTCACTAAGATGTAAGCTTTATAAAGGCAGGAAATTTTGTCTGGTTCATTTACAGACAAAATTCCAGCACTGAGTACTTGGCAACAAATATTTGTTAACTAACTTAATGAATGTGCTATCAACCAGCCAAAACACTAATGTGTATGTACTGTAAAAGTGAAGTGGTACAAATAATTAATGATTATAATGTTGTCAATTTTATGTATAGAAACACGTTGAGAATTTTCTGGTAGTTGAGTAACAAGAGAATAGATGAATAAGAATATTACCTAGATAACATCTAAAGGATTACCTCAAATGTATAAAAACATTCAAATAATAATATAAGGCAAAATAATAAATATTCAGTTACTTATTTTAAGTTATGAGTTGGATTTTCTTAACGTTCAAAATTTTAGACAAAGTATGTGTTAAGACCTATATTCAATTTTTAGTTGTTGTATGCCTTTAAATACTTAATTTCTAGGAAAAAGTCCAATTTGAGAATTCTTCAGTCTTTTGGGGATAAATTAAAAACAGTATGTCAAACTTTGCTACTCCAAGTATCATGAAAAGAACAAACTCCAAAAACATATAAACCACACATACACGTATGATAAGTCGCCTTTAATCTGGATAAAATAAAGAATATGGGTAAGAGAAGAACGTACTAGAGAAAAATGTGATACTTAAAATATTCTTCTGTTCTTAAAATATTCTATTCTTCTGTTCTTAAAATAATCTGTGATACTTAAAATGTTCTGTTCTTAAAATATTCTTGAAAACGTAACTCAAATGTGAAAGTTAAAACAATAAAAAGTAAAATGGGAGAATATCTTCATAATATTTAACAAAGGTTTGTTAAAACACTAACCATAATAGAAAAAATCCTGATAAACTGGATTTCATAAAAATTAAAAATATACCATTAAGAAAGTAAAAGGCCAGGTATAGAATGGCATAAGATATTCATAATAAACATCTCTGAAAAACAATTTGTATACAGTGTATGGGAAGAATTCCTACAAATCAATAAAGAAAAGATAATCTAATTTATAAGTAGACAAAAATCTTAAATAAGTAATTTCAAAAGAGGTATGTGAATGGCTAATAAGCATATAAAAATGTGCTCAACCTTGCTAATCACAGAAAGAAATGTAAATTAAAAAGCCATATGGAGATACACCATTAGACAACTACCAGAATGGGTAAAACTACAAGGACTGATGATAACAAGTGTTTGTAAAGCTGTGGAGTAACTGTGTAGGAATATAAAATGAAACAATCACTTTGGGAAGTAGTTGCAGTTTTACTAAAACTAAACATATACCAACCTTATGGCATAGCAATTTGACTCCTAGGTATATACAAAAAACACAGAATGTATATTGCACTTTTATTTATAAACCCCCAAGTTGGAAAGAACTCAGATATCAACAGTCGAAAGAATAAATGAATGATGGTATACTCATATAATGGAATAGTTTACAGCAATAAAAAAAAAATAAGTACTTTGATGAAAGAATCAAGCATAAAACAATACATACTATACTATCCCATTCACATGAAGTTTGGGAACATGCAAAACTTAACTGATCTTTATAGAACAGTAGTTATTTCTGGAGGAGGTATAAACTGTGATGAAAGGACCAGGCAATCAGAAATTTTTAGTACTTTGATCTGAATGTATACATCTTGATATGACCTTGATCTGAATGTACACATATGTAAAAGATCATCAAGAAGCACATTTACAAGGCCAGTTGCCCTGGCTCATACTTGTAATCCTAGCACTCTGGGAGGCTGAGGCAGGTGGACTGCCTGAGCTTGGGAGTTCCAGAACAGTCTGAGCAAGAGTGAGATCCCATCTCTACTAAAAAATAGAAAAACTATCTGGGCTTGGTGGCATAGTCCCGGCTACTCCAGAGGCTGAGGCAAGAGGATTGCTCAAGCTCAAGAGTTTAAGGTTGCTGTGAACTATGAGGCCATGGCAATTTATCTAGGGTGACAGAATGAGGTTGTCTCAAAAAAAAAGTACACTGACAATTATTGCATGTTATGTATTTTGCTGTGTATATGTTATTACTTAGAAAAAAAGAGGTAGACAAATTGGCCTGACACGACTTACTTAAAACATATGACAGAAAGGAAACATAATGGCCCACAAATCACTTGTAATTAAATCAAAATTTATCTGAGATTATATTATATATACAAGTAGAGCATAGGAAAAACTCTCAACCATAACCTATAGAAAAGAAATCTAAAATACTATGTAAGAATATATTATGGATCAACCACTGGATGTAACCAAATCTTGACAGCAAAAACAGTATGGAAGATAAAAAGTAATATGAAATTTCAAACTTTTATATTAAAAAAAATAGATACAAGTTGAGTATCCCATATCTTTTTTTTTTTTTTTTGAGACAGAGTCTCACTATGTTGCCCTCAATAGAGTGCAATGGCATCATAGCTCACAGCAACCTTAAACTCTTGGGCTTAACTCTTTTGCCTCAGTCTCCCAAGTAGCTGGGACTACAGGCTTTGTTGTAGTTGTCATTGTTGTTTGGTAGGCCCTGGTTGGGTTCGAACCCGCCAGCCTCATGTATATGGCCAGTGCCCTAGCTGCTGAGCTACAAGCGCCGAGCTTAGTATTCCTTATCTTAAAAAGATTGAGACAAGGAAGTGTTTAGGATTTTGAATTTTTTCAGATTTTGGTATATTTGAACATGCATAAGTCTAAATGGGACATAAGTCTAAATACAGAATTAATTTATATTTCACATATACTTTATATGCATAGCCAGATAAAATATTTTTAATAAACTGTGTGCTGTGCATCTGTGTCTTAACTACAACCTGTTACATGAGGTCAGGTATGGAATTTTCCACTTGTGGCATCATGCCTATACTCAAAAAGTTTTGGATTTTGGAGTATTTCAAATTTCAAATTCTTAGATTAGGGATGCTCAACGTGTAATTCTATAAATGTAAACAAAAAGCTTGTTGAAATTACTGTTACAGACTATGCATCATTCCTAAAATAAAAAATTATTGCGATTTGCCTAAGCAAAGGACAAAGTTCCTTTTACAAAATAAATCGAAAAACTTTCTTTTTTCCTGAAAATATCTTCTTCAGTGCACATCTTAATAAAGATGAGCATCTATTGCAATTGGAATATGATGCCTGAAGGACCAACCTTATAACTGACAATATAATGTTACTATGTTTTTAACGTCAAACTTATAAAATATGATTACTAAATTATAACATAATTACTTTTTAAGAAATAAAATTTCAGATTTATTCTTTTTTTTTTTTTTTGAGATAGACTCCCTCTGTCACCCTGGGTAGAGTGCTGTTCTGTCATAGCTCACAGCAACTTCAAATTCCTGGGCTGAAGTGATCCTCTTGCCTCAGCCTCCTGAGTAGCTGAGACTAGAGGCGCTTGCCACAATGCCCTGCTACTTTTAGAGACAGAGGTCTCACTCTTGCTCCGGCTGGTCTCGAACTTGTAAGCCCAAGAGATCTGCCTGCCTCTGTCTCCCAGAAAGCTAGTATTACAGGCATGAGTCACTGCACCTGGCTGCAGATTTATTCTTTTTTTTTTTTTTTTTTTTTTTTTGAGACAGAGCCTCAAGCTATCCCCCTGGGTAGAGTGCTATGGCATCACAGCTCATAGCAACCCCCAACTCCTGGGCTCAAGTGAGTCTCCTGCCTCAGCCTCCCAAGTAGCTGGGACCACGGGCGCCTGCCACAACGCCCGGCCATTTTTTGGTTGCAGCCATCATTGTTGTTTTGGCAGGCCCAGGCTGGAGATTCGAACCCGCCACCTTAGGTGTACATGGCTGGCGCCTTAGCCGATTGAGCCACAGGCGCCGAGCCCGCAGATTTATTCTTGAGAGTGCGCACATATCCAAAATGTTTTGTGGGGGAACTTTAATCTCATTTTACCATTAAGTTAGTTTCCTATGTACTTATACTATTTCTCTTTTTCCCTTAAG
>CAUYQV010120552.1:0-33360 GCA_963574575.1 Galagoides demidoff
CAGGCGCCTGTGGTCCCAGCTACTTGGGTGGCGGAGGCAGGAGACTCGCTTGAGCCCAGGAGTTGGAGGTTGCTATGAGCTGTGATGCCATGGCACTCTACCCAGGGGGATAGCTTGAGGCTCCGTCTCAAAAAAAAAAAAAAAATTCAATCAATTTATGGTAAAATGATAAAAGGCTTATTATTACTAAGTGAGGATTTATTTTATTGAATAGTCATAGCTAAATCTATTCAAAACTATTTTAATAACTATTATGTTGAAGACTTTACAAAGTGCTAGATACACAATTATAAAAGGCACCTAATTCCTCAATTCGTGGAATTTACAGACTTGTATTTAAGTTTATATTAATGAGAGAGAAATACTACAAATAAGAAATCAGTTTTAAAGATAATTGTCTTTTTGTTAAATTTGTCCTAAAATGAAGTATATTTTAATTAATTAAATGGTATGATTTAAGGTATTTTAATACTTTATGTAGACTTAATATACTTATATCCTATTTATATCCCAAATTGATTTTCAGGATTAAACATGGCTTATATTAGGAACATTAAGAATAAAAATAAAGTTAAGTAATTTTCAACTTTGGCCGTACATTAAAATCACCTGGGGAACCTAAAACTCCACATGCTTAGGCCACTGGCTCCCCAGCCAGTTAAATCAGAACGTCTAGTATGGGGCGTTTCCAAATACTTGGAAAGCATTTTAGTCTAAATAATATTTAGTTTTATAGTTTATATTACATGTTAAGTGCCAAAGCACACACCCTTCTGTACTGAAATTTAAAATCCACATCAATATTCATTCTATACTCAGTTCTCATTAAAATTGTTTTTCTTTCTTTCACAGAAAATGCTTGGACAGAAGAGATGAGTACTATTTCCACTAAGGCCTAGAATTGCCTATTGTACAAGTAGTCCTGATCAGGCAATATACGAATGGCCCAAGGAAGCCACCAAATTGATTTTCAGGTTTTACATGACCTGCGACAAAAATTCCCTGAAGTACCTGAAGTTGTTGTGTCCAGGTGCATGTTACAGGTCAGTGTTCAATGATTTCTGAATTTATTAATGCAAACCTGGTTATTTTTTAAAACATTGGAAGAAAATTATTTTAAGTTACCTTCTTGTTGGCATTAGTGTGCTGTGATAAAAAGAGATGATCTTTGGTGTCATGTGGCCTTTAGCAAGCTGGAGCTGTCTGTGCCCTGTCTATAATATAAGTGATAACTGCCTCATAGAGTAGATGGGAGATCTCACAGATGAGGTCTGAATGTAAAGCACTGATAACATGGTCCCAGATGCTTACTAGATAAGAGCTTTCTTCACTTTTCCCCCTCCTATTTTGCTAGGAGAACTAATTCCACATCTACCTATGAAAGTGAGAAAAATTATTAAATTAAGGAGTCAAGAAACTTGGGCTCTAATCCTAAATGAATTACCCAAGCATATTTGGCAAGTAACATGCCCCCTTTGTACTTTGGTTTTCTTACCTGTAAATTGAAAGAGTTTGACTAGATAATGCCTAAGGTATCAATTCTAAAGAAAAAAGTCTATTGTTATGTTGTATATTTTAAAATTTAATTTTCTAGTTAATATCACTAGTCCCCTAATTTTTATGTTATTCTTAGTATACCCAATTTTAGAAGTTCATAATTCTAAATATTCAGTGATAGTTGTGCCTTCACATTTTATTAAACTTGAAATCTTTCTACCAAAAAGTATTTGGGGCTCAGACATGTTTACTCTTTACTAATGATTTTTAAAGTATGAAATTATATGAAATTATCATCTATACTTGATATCAAGTGACTGTGTGTTGTTCACAACCATGTTACCTTTAATCTTACTTTTTAATTAGGATACTGCCTTTAGCCTAAACGAGTTTCATCTCTCCAGTCTATCCTCTTCTGCCAAAGTACAGATTTCATGTATTTATATACATAAAAAAATTTGTTTTTTGGTTTTTGGTTTTTTTGAGACAGAGTCTCGCTCTTGTCACACTGGCTAGAGTCCAGTGACGTTATCATAGCTCACTATTACCTCAACCAATCTATCTGCTTCAGCCTGCCAAGTAGTTAGGACTACTTATCATAACACCCAGCTAATTTTTCTATTTTTTTTTTTTTTTTTTTTTTTTTACAGAGACAGGGTCTAGCTCTTGGCTCAGGCTGGTGTCAAGTGATCCTCCTGCCTCCACCTCCCAAAGTGTTGGGATTTACAGGTGTGAGGCACCATACCTGGCCAAAACTTCTTATTTATTCCCCATATCCCCCAGAATGAGGCTCATATGTCTTGCCTAGGATGTATAAGGTCTGTAATCTGGAATCCTGGTTTCTTCTGCAGCCTGATCTCTCTTCCAGTCCTTCCTCTTCAAACCTTCTACTGTATTCATCCTGAGCTATGTGGAATTCTCCAAACTTGCCTATTTCCATAGTATTATGGCTAAGAGCTCATGTTAAACATACCTGAATTCAAGTTTGACAGTAGTAGCCTAATTAACCTCTCTGACCCTTATTTTCTAAACTTTATTTCCTTAGTTGTACAATGAAAATTTCAAAAATTCACAGAGTGCAAATAAAGCAACTAATAAGATGCCTGATTCATAATGAGTGTTCAATAGATATTAGTAGTCAATGCTAACAGGAGTAAAGACTCATAACAAATATTTGATGAATAATTCAGTAGTTTACATTTATCAATATATAATGAGAAAGGAAAAAAGAGGCAAAAATGTAAAAAGAACATAGGAGATAAAGCAAGTATGGGGAAGGAGCAGAGATAGTAGGAAAAGATAGTCCTCCCCCTCAAACACATGTACTTCTTCCTAACTTTTCAAATAAAATAGAATTTTGTGGTAAAATAAAACTATGCTGAGAATGTTTAGTGAGTTACTTAAAACTAGTAGGAAAATACTATACTTTGAAAATTTATGGAAAAAAATTTATGCTTTGATAAAATCTCTAGACTACATATTGAAAAGAACAGAACACTTCCCTGTAGCACAGCTATAGAGATTTTGAAATTCCCCAACTCTAAAAAAGAGTCTTTTTTACCTAAAATATTTTCAAAGGAATAAAGAGCTCCAGGCTCAGTGCCTATAGCACAGTGGTTACGGCACCAGCCACATACAGTGAAGGTGGTGGGTTTGAACCCAGCCTGAGCTAGCTAAAAAACTACAGCAATGACAACTGCAATAAAAAATAGCTGGGCATTGTGGCAAGTACCTATAGTCCCAGCTACTTGGGAGACTGAGGCAAGAGAATCACTTAAGCTCAAGAATTGGAGGTTGCTGTGGGCTGTGATGCCATGGCACTCTTACCAACAGTGACATAGTGAGACCCTGTCTGGAAAAAAAAAGAATAAAGAGCTCTTCTGTTACAGTATGATCATCAGAATGTATTAAGAAAACAAGTTACACTTCAGGGTACATAGATGGAGCTGGGCAAGTAAATATATAGCACATATGTATATTTGCCTCTGCTTGTATAAAGAAATGGTGGAAGAGTGAAAAACAAAATTAGTATAAGATAGTTACCCATAGTGGGCAAGAGGAAACAGGCCTGATGGGAATAGAGTTAGGATTCAGCCTTCTTAGTATATTTGATTGCTTTGATCTGTGTAAATGAATTACCTATGTAAAAATAAAATAATTAAGCATGTTTTCATCTTTAACCAAAAATAGAAAATAGGTGATACTGAATATCACCTTCACTGTGTTACTCTGATTTTTGTGGAAAAACTCTACACTCAGCATGCTTCCCTGATAATTCAAATTACCCATGAAATAGAACATACTTTTATATTCATTCTAGGCGTTCAAGTAATAACACCTTTTTAGATGATAAGAAATGTGACAAGAAAGAATGGGTAAGGCATTTCTGGGGATATAAGTAGGGTCCAAGTTTCATCAAATTTGGAGAGAAATTTTTAAATTGTAAAGGCAAATTAAGCTTCTAAATGACAGCCTCTTTTGAAAACTGCTCCCCCTTTCTCAATTGGGTGGGCTTCTGTTATTTCTCTTGGGAAACTTCACTGTGGTATATTCATTCAGGACTTTTTAAGAAATTGATAGTTAAGGATCATGGCATGCTGCCACTCTGTACCTGTTAATTCTTTTTTTTTTTTTTTTTTTTTTTGCAGTTTTTGGTCAGGGCTGGGTTTGAACCCACCACCTCCGGCATATGGGGCTGGCGCCCTACTTTTTTGAGCCACAGGCACCACCCATGTACCTGTTAATTCTTTAACAACTTTCTTCTTAGAAGGAGAACATAAGTATCTATGCTTTACTCTTTTCTTGACTTAAATTGCACAGATCCTTCTTTTTGGAATTACATTGTTTCCTTGTGCTGTGGATTTTTCTAAAATAGCTATATTGCCAGCAGCTACAATTTGTATCTTTAAAATGTGTTTTTCTATTTGATAATTAAAACTTAATTGCGAAAATACTGCATAGTTTACACTTTGATTTTTTAACTGAATTTTTCACTATTTTAAAATTTTCCTATGATAATTGAATCGGTAGATTTAAAATTGCTATTCTTTTTCTCAGTAATGCATTTAGTATTATTATTTCAGTGTATGTAAGACTTAATTATTTAAGTGCCATCTCCTTAGTTGAAGGAGATGACCTTCACCCATAGTTCTTATCCATTTTTCTATTAAAACACCTACTATCCTGCATCACATTATTCACATTAATCTTCTCAGTTAGACTTTGAGATTCTTAAGATCAGCAGTTGTATTCCTTTCCATTTGCCTAATGGATGCTCAGTAAATGTTGGCTGAAAGAGTAAATGAACCAGAGTTTTAGATGGGTAGTTATAAGGTATACTTTGATACTATCTGTGATTTCTCTGTAGGAGTTTGAGGGAAAAGTTAAAGAGGAACTGGAAATAAGATTCATACTTTTTTGTAGTTTTAAAGAGAATGCAGATTTGTGGCTATATACAAAATAGTGATTCTCAGCCTTTTAAAAACTCATATCCTACCCTTTTTGATACACTTAAAGTGAATCCTCTACAGTTTCCCACAAAAAGCAACCAGAGTTTCTTTGAGAAATGTCTCATTCCAGGTCTGGAGTACAAAATGTACAAGATAAGCTTGGACATCTTGCCATATCAAAAAACAAAGGAAGCTATGAAAAACTATTAGATTCATTTCATATGTACCCAGGAGCCAACTTGAAGCTGTTTTCTCTAGCCTACATAGTCTGTAGTCTAGACCCAGGGTCCTTAAACTTTTTAAACAGGGGGCCAGTTCACTGTCCTTCAGACCATTGGAGGGCTGGACTGCGGGCCCCGGGATGAGTCGGCTGCTAAGCAGGATAGGCAGCAGCGGCAAAAATACCCAGCAGGCCGGAAAAATGTCCTCAGCAGGCTGCATGTGGCCCGTGGGCTGTAGTTTGAGGATACCTGGTCTAAACCACAAGATTGAAACACGTTAAAATATTAAAGATACAGAAGTTTATAATGGTACTAAATCACAGTTACCTTTAGAGGTTGCTAAGGCATTGACTTACTCTAAAAAACTGATTTCTACACCCCCTCTTTCTCAATTGGGTGGGTGCCTCTTTTGTGCAAAAAGTAACCAACTACTTTTATAGAGTATTTGAAGAGAGTAGGTCTATGAGGAAGAATTGTTAAGAAACAAAGATGGAATCTTACAATTAGGATATCCCCAACATTTGTAAACAGTGATCATCAATAGCTGCTAAAAATCATTTGGTTCAAGCTGATAGCATCTGACTCCACCAGTCTACCTTAAAATCACAGAAAAGACAGGCATACATCATCGTGTCTCCTTGTATGATGTGATAATAGACTCCATGAAGAGTACATGAAGTCATACATGAACTTGATCACATCTTTAAGTATACCTACTAGCTTATAATGAAATACAGGGAATATTGACACCACAAGGTGCAATCCAAAATGTGGAAAATTCTACTGGACAAGTATCAAGTTTTCTTATTAAAAAGACAGTTAAAATTTTTTTAAAAGAGGGGTGAGTTAATTAAGAGGAACGAAGAGGCTTATCAACCAAGTGAAATATGTGGACCTTATTTACACCCTGATTCAAACAAACTGTAAAAAGACATTTGTTAGATGACATTAGGTAACATTAAGAATTATTGATTATTTTAAGATATGATAAGGCCTTGGGGTTATAATTTTTTAAGTCCCTATTTTAAAGTTACACATTAAAATATTTATAGCTAAAAAGAAGATGACGTTAGAGACTTTATATATAATTTGAAAGGGGAGTAGCTGAGGCATTGGATGAAAAAAGATTGATCATGTTGTTAAAGATGGATCATGAGTATGTAGGAGTTAATCATATTTCCTCTCTACTTTTGTATATGTTTAAAATTTTCTCAGATAAAATGTCTAATAAAAAGTATATTCCATTTTGTCCTATTGAAACCTTATAAAATTCCTGTAAATTCTTTTATGTTTTGCAATAAGAAAGTGATGTCTTTTGTGCCAGCTACTGGGGAAGCTGAGGCAAAGAGGATTGTTTGAGCCCAGAAGTTTAGAGGCTACAGTGAGCTATGATTGTGCCCCTGAACTCTAGCCTGGGGGTTCAAAAGGGTACATAAATTATGGCATATCAGGGACTAGAATATTGCTGTTTAATATGAACATATTAAATCAGATTATAAAAGATTAAAGGGATTTTTAAGATCTAAAGAGAAAGAGGAAAGCTTTATAAATATGAGTATCAAGTTACTACAAAAAGAATTGTGGAATTGGATTTGGTAGGAAATATACATTTTAATTTAAGAATGATAGAAGAGAGAAAATGAGAGGAAGACTTGATTTCTTAGCTTTGGTGGAAAAGGGAAAAGAATTTACTTGGAATGACAATAAAAGTAGCTTGAAGCAAAAAGCACCAATTAGGTTTAGCAAAAGATAAGGTCTAACTATAAGGAGTAATCAGTAAATAAAGATTGTGATCAGTTTTTCAATTTTATTTGAAAAACTAGTGTATATCAATTTAGAGTAGTAGGTAGGATTAAAAACAGCCTGGGCAACATAGCAAGATCCTGTCTCTAAAAAGTATTTTAAAATGTGAGCAAGGCATAGTAGCATGCCTGTAGTTCCAGCTACAGGTTGGAAGGTTCACTTGAGCCCAGGAGTTTCTGACTGCAATGAGCAGTGATTGCACCACTACACTCCAGCCTGGATGACACAGTAAGACCCTCCCTCTTAAAAAGAAAACAAAAATGTGATTTGTCTCCCAAATTAAGCTGTAAGCTCTTTTAGGGAAACAGGTTTTATATGTTGTTGAATCTTCCACAAGCTCAAACACAGTGCAGTGTGTTAGGTATTCAATAAATGTTTTTATAGATGATTTATGACTAGTGGTTAATTTCTTTTGAGAAAAGAACAACCTGGCATTTTTTTTAATTTCTCCGGAGTAAGTTGATTTTTATGGTGCTGTTTAAAGGCCCAGATAGCTATCAGCTAAGTTTATGTAATAAAGACAGATAGGAACTCAGTTTTTCTGGAGGCTACCTCAACCTTGTATTTCATACACAGTAGAACCTCCATTGTTGACCATCTCCCTACATTGACCCCCTCTGTAAGTTGACCTAAATATCATAGACTAGACATACACCATAGGTATGTATCAATACAATAGGTCTAGTTCCTTATGTTGATTACCTCTACATATGAACTAGTCAGTTACAGTCCCTCAGCTGGCCAATTTACAAGAGGTTCTACTATATAGATAGGTTTTTTGTACAAAGTAAGAGGAAACACATGAGGAATTGAGATGAGGAGGTGAGTGTAGTATGAATTTTAGAACATTTTAAATACTACAAATGTACCTTTTAAAATGATTATTTATTCAAAAGAATTTGTGTAGTACTTGATGTGCAAGCATTGATAGGATATTTTTCCATCTAACTTTTTTTTTTTTTTTTTTTTTTTGAGAGACAGAGTCTCAAGCTGTCACCCTTGGTAGAGTACCCTGGCATCACAGCTCACAGCAACCTCCAACTCCTGGGCTCAAGCGAGTCTCCTGCCTCAGCCTCCCGAGTAGCTGGGACCACAGGCACTGCCACAATGCTCAGCTGTTTTTTGGTTGCAGCTGTCATTATTGTTTGGCAGGCCCCAGCTGGATTCAAACCCACCACTTTTGGCGTACGTGGCTGGTGCCTTAGCCACTTGAGCCACAGGCGCCGAGCCACTAATTTTATTTTTTTTAATTGCTTTTGATTAAATCATAACTTTGTACATTGATGCATTTATGGGTTCAGGGTACTGCTTCAATAAGTTTTTCTATTTTTAGTAGAGACAGGGCCTTGCTTTTTGCTCAGGCTGGTCTCAAACTCATGAACTCAAGCAATCATCTGGCTCGGCTTCCCAGAGTGCTGGGATTACAGGCGTGAGCTGCCATGGCTTCATTAAACATTATTTAACTTTTTCAACAATGTTTATGTCTATAATATTATATACTTACGTTGAATGATTATATTTTTTCACCATTAAAATTGCATTTTTAATTAGGTTGTAATTTTACTTTATTTACTTCATTAAAATGAATCCATTTTACTTCTTTTATCCATTTTCACTACTAAAATACAATGATTTGATTGATTGACTTTTAGCTATTGGGTAGTCAGTTAGCTTTTCCATTACACTAGTAGTGAGGATTTTTAATTCAGCTGTTTGCATAAAAATAGATCTTTAGTGAAAAGATTAAAATACATCTAAACATATTAACCAATCACTTGTTAATCATGTAATATTTTTGTAGTGATGAAAATATAAGCATCAGCTTCTGGATGTTAACATCAAGCTATTTTTATCTTGTTTCATAGAATAATAATAACCTGGATGCCTGCTGTGCTGTTCTCTCTCAGGAGAGTACAAGGTATCTTTATGGAGAAGGAGACTTGAATTTTTCAGATGATTCTGGGATTTCTGGTCTACGCAATCACATGACTTCTCTCAACTTGGACTTACAGTCACAGAATGTTTACCACCATGGAAGAGAAGGAAATAGAATGAATGGAAGCAGAACTCTAACGCACAGCATTAGTGATGGACAACTTCAAGGTGGTCAGTCCAATAATGAACTATTTCAGCAGGAGCCACAGACAGCACCAGCTCAAGTTCCTCAAGGCTTTAATGTTTTTGGAATGTCCAGTAGTTCGGGTGCTTCAAATTCAACACCACATCTTGGATTTCACTTAGGCAGCAAAGGAACATCTAACCTTTCTCAACAAACTCCCAGATTTAATCCTATTATGGTAACTTTAGCCCCAAATATCCAGACTGGTCGTAATACTCCTACATCTTTGCACATACATGGTGTACCTCCACCTGTTCTAAACAGTCCACAGGGAAATTCCATCTATATAAGGCCTTACATTACAACTCCTAGTGGTACAGCTCGACAGACACAGCAGCATTCTGGCTGGGTATCTCAGTTTAATCCCATGAACCCTCAGCAAGTCTATCAACCTTCACAGCCTGGTCCCTGGACTACTTATCCTGCCTCTAATCCTCTGTCACATACCTCAACCCAACAGGCAAATCAGCAAGGCCACCAGACCTCTCACGTCTACATGCCCATCAGTTCACCTACTACTCCACAACCACCAACAGTTCATTCATCTGGTAGCTCACAGTCTTCTGCCCATAGCCAATATAACATTCAGAATATTTCAACAGGACCTCGGAAAAACCAGATCGAAATCAAACTTGAACCCCCGCAAAGAAACAATTCTTCAAAATTGCGTTCTTCTGGACCTCGAACCTCCAGCAGTTCCTCTTCAGTCAACAGCCAAACCTTAAATAGAAATCAACCCACTGTTTACATAGCTGCCAGTCCCCCAAATACTGATGAGCTAATGTCCCGTAGTCAACCTAAGGTGTATATTTCAGCTAATGCCACCACAGGAGATGAACAGGTCATGCGGAATCAGCCCACACTCTTCATATCCACAAACTCTGGAGCATCTGCTGCCTCCAGGAATATGTCTGGCCAAGTGAGCATGGGTCCTGCCTTTATCCATCACCACCCTCCCAAAAGTCGAGCAATAGGCAATAACTCTGCAACGTCTCCTCGAGTGGTAGTCACTCAACCCAATACAAAATACACTTTCAAAATTACAGTTTCTCCCAACAAACCCCCTGCGGTTTCACCAGGTGTGGTGTCCCCTACCTTTGAACTTACAAATCTTCTAAACCATCCTGATCACTATGTAGAAACAGAGAATATTCAGCACCTCACGGACCCTTCTTTGGCACATGTGGATAGAATAAATGAAGCACGGAAATTGAGTATGGGATCTGATGACGCTGCCTACACACAAGGTAATAGTAATACAACAGGTATTAGTATTGATGCTAAAGGTAGGTCTCTTTTCCATGCTGGACTTTGGATGTACATTTTATTTCACAGCAGAAATGGGCACCAACATTATTATTTCATCTTTTACATGTTGCCCCCAAATAATAATATCTTAACATTTGAGTCTATTTATATAAATTTGAATTCTATCATTATAAAACTTGAAGTTAAAATGTTTGAATTATTAGCTCTTCAGAATAATCAACTGGTTGGTTAAGATTTGAAACACTTTTTTTCAGTAGATTTTGTATCTGTGGTAATACTTGACTTTCCCTTTACAATTTCTGCAAGTAAAAATTCCTGGAACAATTAGTTGACTCTTAACAAATATCTGCTTTCTTTGATTAGATATTTGGAGAATAAAAAATTCTCTTTTTAATTTTCTAATATGACATTTTTATCTTATTTTATATCAAACTCTAAAATGTTGCATGAGTCTTAGAATAATTTACCTGTAAGAGAAATTTGAATTTTATTCTGAGGCTTCTTTCTTTCAACTTGACCTTTCCTCCTTAAGTATTGGTTCAGACAACAGGTCTTTTTTTTTTTGGAACTGTGAATAAGAACATTAATTTTAAATCTGTCTTGATTGATTATTTTTTTCTAGTTGATACTGGCATAATACTAAATTATATCTTTATTAATTCAAGTAGAGACAATTTCTGTTGTATATTTTATCTGACCCTTTAAGTTATTTAATGTTCAGTAGGAAACATTAAATTTATTTAGATAAGAAGGTGGTTAAGTGTTTGTTTTCTTGAATGTTGAAAGTTTATAGTTAACTGAGTCTTGAGTAAAGACATAATTTTCTGCAATGACTTGTTACATGTCTAGATGTAGGTTGGAAAATATTGTATAACATCACCTTCATGCAGCACACAGCCCCTCCTGTCACTAGTACCACTTTTTCTTTTTACAATTTCTATTACGACTTTACTGTATAGTTTCTTTGGGTGGCATGATTATTTTTATGTTTTAAACAGTAATCCTGTAGGAATTCTCAATCCAAGGCGGGCCGTGTGCTTTCACACTCCATAAGCACCTGCACAGCTTTTAAAAAGTAAAGTGCCCAGGGCTCTGTCCAAATGTGCTCACTTAGGTCTCTGAATGGTGAAACCTTAGGCACTTGTGTGCATGCGTGTGTGCTTTAGAGGTCCACAGGTGATTTTGATTGCCCTAGAAATTATGTTAAAACTTTTTATTTTCCACATTTTTGTGACTAACTGCAAAGCACTTGTTTAGTTTCAGCAGTTAATTTTAATATAGTATTTTTTCACACTGATACTGAATTTCTCTTCTCCCAAAATCTTCCTTTTTTCTATCTCTCCTTCTGTTGAAACAATAGGTTTTAGGGTGGCACCTGTGGCTCAGTGAGTAGTGCTACGGCCAGCCCCATAAACTGAAGGTGGAGGGTTAGAACCCAGCCCCAGCCAAACTGCAACAAAAAAATAGCCGGGCATTATGGCAGGTGCCTGTAGTCCCAGCTACTTAGGAGGTTGAGGCAAGAGAATCACCTAAGCCCAAGAACTGGAGGTTGCTGTGAGCTGTGAAAGCACGGCACTCAGGGCGACAAAGTGAAACTCTGTCTCTTAAAAAAACAAAAACAAAAAACAGTAGGTTTCAGGCCAAACACAGTGGCTTACAACTGTAATCCTAGCACTTTGGGAGGCTAATGCAGAAGGATGCTTGAAGCTAGCCTGAGCAAGAGTGAGACCCTGTTTCTACAAAATATAGAAAAACAGCCAGGCATGGCCGTGCATGCCTATAGTCCCAGCTACTTGGGAGGCAGGAAAATCACTTGAGCTGAGGAGTAAATGAAATGAAAAACCCCACAGATTTGCTGTTTAGATAATTGCTGATTCTTAAATTGAGAGCAACTTTTTTATGAAGGTACTTTGATGAGGGAAATTTTTAAGTAAAGTAAATACTCATATTTAACTGGGTATTATAGATTACATTAAAAGACTTACATTGACCTGGAATATGAAAATGAAGTGTTACCTCTATTCTCTCACATTATTTCACTCAGGAGTTTCCCCCTGTAGTCAACCAGAACCACTCTTGTTAAGTTCACCAGTGGTAGCATGGTTACAGTGCAACCCTCATCTCCTTAGATCTACCGACCAGTGACACTTGATTTGTCACCCTTTTCTCTGTTAAACACTGTTCATTTGGCTTCTATGACACTAAGATTCCTGCTGCTCTTATTCTTGCTGGTTCTTCTTCATCTCTCTGACCTCTCAGCTCGTTTTCTGTTATCCATTTGTTCCCAGTGAAATCAAGCCTCACAGTTCAATTCTTGAACCTCTTTTTTCTGTCTATACTTTTCTTAAATGACCTCATTTGGCCTCTTGACTTTAAATGACATAATATGCTAATGACCCCCAAATTTGCAGAATTTGTGATACCAACCACCTGGACTTCTTTCCTCACTACCAAGCCAGTTTATTTAAGTACCTACTTCACATCTCATTTAATAGTCATCTCAAACTTACTGTGTCTGAAACAGCTTCTGACAACTTCCTCTTCCCCCAGCATACCCTTCCTGTGGTCAGTCTTCCATATTAGTTGTTGGCAGTTTAATTTTTTTAAATGTAAATTAGGCCAAAAACCTTGGAAACCTACTTGACTGCTTTCTTTCACATTTCACATCTAGTTTGACAAACAATCTGTCGCCTCTAACCTTCAGAGCATGTCAAGAACGTCACTTTTTATCATCCCCTTTGCCACCACTCTGTTCTGAGCCACCATTATCTTTTTAGTGGATTATTACAGTGGCCTACCTGTTCTTACCCTTGCTTCCTTGTAGTCTTCTTTTAGCATCCAGAGAGATCCTGTTAAAAAACATGCCTCAAATCATATCGCTGTTGTGCACATGACGATCATCCGGTCAGCTGTCCCTCCCCACTGCTCTTTTCCTGTTGTCAGCACCCACTCACTCTGTTCCAGCTCTGCAGGCTTCCCTCTTGCTCAGAGAAGGCAAACCTTATGGCCTTCCATACTTGCTGTTCCCACTGTCTGATATCTTCTCCCGGACACCTACAGTTAGCTTCCTCACTCAAAGTCACCTTTTCAGTGAGACATCCCAGGTCTCCCAATCTAAATCTAGCTCCACTTCTCAGCATTTCTAGTCTCTTCATCCCTGGTAAAAGAGGAAAACATGAATAATCTAAATTAAGAAATTTAATAACTAATATTTATAGAAAGTTCACAGTTTTAGGCACTGTACTAAATGTTCCTTTATTTCCCACAACCAACTATAAAATAGGTATGAGTATTATTTCTACTTTCAGGTGAAAATACTTATTTTAATGAGTGTTTTAATAAGTGTAAAAGCTTGCAAAAAGGATAAGTGACAGTCAAGATTCTAAGTAGGTGTTTGACAACAGTCTTAATCCCTTCTCTATAATGTCTTTCTCTCTAGCTTTTCAACATAAACCCTTTGGAAAGGCATCTGGTAGCTTCATTGAGTCTATGGCACACCACTGTGGGAGCCACATGTGCCTCAGTTTAAGAAGATGAAGCTAAAAGATCATGCAGTAAACAACAATGACAACTACAACCAAAAAATAGCTGGGTGTTGTGGCAGGTGCCTGTAGTCCCATCTACTTGGGAGACTGAGGCAAGAGAATCGCTTGAGCCCAAAAGTTTGAGGTTGCTATGAGCTGTGATGCCATGGCACCCTAAAGAGGGCAACAAATTAAGACTATTTATAAAAAAAAAAAAAAAAAAAAAAAAAAGAGGGAAAGAAACCACAATAAACAGAAATAACTTGAAACTATAAAGTGATACCCTGGAGAAGTATAGAGAACACCTTCTGAAGGTACCTGAAAGTAAAAAAAATTCCTGATTATTAAAGATTCTGCTTTAAGAGCTACAAAAAACAGGTTTCCCCAAAATCTGCCACTGAAATCGCTCCTCTTCACTAATAGCTTTCAGGCAGCTGTATAGTCTTGATCACCTTTCTTTTTTTTGAGACAGTGTCTTACTCCAGCCCAGGCTGGAGTGCAGTGGTGGTGCTCTCATAGTTTTCTACACCCTTGAACTCATGGGCTCAAGTGATCTTCCCATGCAGCCTCTCAGGTAGCTGAGACTGTGGATGCACACCATCACACCTGGCTCATTGTTTTGGGTTTGGGGTTTTTTTTTGGGGGGGGGGGGGGTTTTAGAGATGATGTCTCACTACATTGCCTAGGCTAGTCTTGAACTCTTGGCCTCAAGTGATTCTCCCACCTCAGCCTCCCAGAGCACTGAGATGACAGTTATGAGCCCCCATGCTCAGCTCTAGATCACCTTCTTGAAGCATACCTGCATACATATAGAAGTTCATAACATTTGTATGACTTAATGCCTCGAGTTTTCTCTGCACACACTATGTGTGGGTGCTGATCTGCAACCCTTCAGCCCATTGTTTCCTTCTAGATACTGTGGAATTGGTATTGACCCAGGTCAACCTGGCATTGAGTGATAGACTCTCCATCTATTGTTTCATTCACTAGCTCAAGACATATCTAAGGATTGTTCCTTGGTAGAAAAATGCATGTTTTCTGCTTTTACCCTACATAGTTTGCAAGCACTATCTACAGTACTAAATGGGGTAGCCTGAGTAATCATGATTTCTTTAAGCAAGGGTATTTTCTGAACTCTTAACTTGAGGGGTATGGGTAAGAAAGAGAAAAGAAATACATCTCCTGCAGTCAAAGTGACCTTTCTGAAACTCCTAGGAACAAACTGTTTCAGAGTAGAAAAATAAGTTGAGCCAGGTGCTGGAATCATAGGAAAATATTTTTCCCAAAATGAAGAGGGAGCATACATAAATTTGGTAACTACAGTGCATTATTTTATTTTAGTCTACCATTTGAAATCTAAAAAATACTATAATAAAAAAGTTTTTAATGACAAGTTTGTAAAAAATGTATTATTTGATAATGCCCTCTACTATAGAGTGATCAAAAGAAAAAGAAGTAAATTAATGAAACTTTTCGACCTTGCTTATATCAGCATTGAATCTAACACCACCACGACCCCCCAAAGGAAATAAATTACATTTGAGTCTTTAAAATACTGTAGGAATCAGAGATGAAAATTAGTGCTAAGTAGGAAAAAAAAAAATTATAAATTGGACAAATTTTAGTTTAAAGTTTACAGATACAAAAAAGATCTTATTTTGTTAAGAAGAACAAATGTAGAAGTGAAAATTGCTCACCAGTATAAAGTCACTGGTCAGATAGCTGCATTTTTTCCCCTTGAGTCACACCACCTGACTCTACCTAACTTCTAAAAAATACCAAAAAATACTTTCTCATTCACTGTGTTCTGAGACCTTCTTGTGTCTTCTCTCTTTCACAGTGGTTTGTAACACTGGCAACGTTTATAGGTGTGAAGTACTTAACAATGCTGGCAAAAATGATTTCTTATTCTCATTTCTACAGAAATCCATCTAGTATTAACTTAGCTGGTAAACTGTTAGTGTTGTTTTTTTTTTTTTAAATACACATAAAATCATAAATATTTTAAATGAGACTTTAATACCTTTTCCCCAGTTACATTGTGGTCCTACCATACTGGTAAACAGTAGGTTTTGACTTTGAACCTAAAATAGAAATGCAAGTAAGAAAAATTTTGAATTGAAAATAAGCTTCTTGAACTTTGTGTTTCTCATTTATTGTCTTTTTTTTTAACCAATATGTCTCTCCAAAGTATAACACTTTTCTGTTTAATGAGATTTAATAAAAATGGTGATTGTGACACAAATTCGGAAGGCTAGATATTCTTTTCAAAGGAAATGCAATTCAAACTTATTTTTTAATTTGCATTTTATTCATCCTCTGATTGGAACTGCCTTTTCTAGAATGTTCTACAGTGGCTTTGAAATCATATTTTTAAATAATTAGCATGGTGCCTTGGCATGTGCCTATAGTCCCAGTGCTTAGGAGGCTAAGACAGGAGGTTTGCTTGAGCCCAAGAGTTTGAGGCCAGCCTGGGTACCATAATAAGACTTCATTCTTTAAAGAAAATGAACTCAATAGTTAAGATTAATTGACATCAAACAACGTCAAGAATTTTTTTTTTTAATCTGTCCTACTACCCATAGGTGCTTTGCACTTGTAAGAGTAACTGCCTTTTTAATTTAGGGTAAATCTCAGATTTAGAAGAAATTTTCTACACAAAAGGCTATCTAGTCCACTTACCTGTCCAGCACTCAGATTCCTATCAACTGTAAATTCATTCTTTAATGCTTATGAGGCAAAGACAGAATGTCCTGTTTTTGGAGAACTCTGCCTTGTAGGAAGTTATTTCATATATTAAGCCAATTATGTTTTAAAATCATTATGAAAATAACATATACTTGGTAAAAGACATTTTAACCCCCCAAAAATGATACAGTAAAAAAAGATACAATAAAAATGTCTCTTTTGAACCCTTGACCTGTCCCTTACCCCCAGTCCTTCCACCATTGAACTGTTAGATGTGATCTCCAGTGCACTTCTTGATGCTGCTCTTATGTTCATTCACTTATATCTCACACACACATACACACACTCTCTCTCTCTTTTTTAAGCAGAAACACTGCACATACAGGTACATGTGAACACATGTGGAATTATGTAATATATACATACTCTACATGATATGTCTAACATAGACATACTTTAAATGTGGAAATATACAGTATGCTTTTTTCCTTAATGTATTTTAAGATATTTGCATCTCAGTATTCATAAATCCATTCTATTCTTTACATTTCTTTTATTATTTAGTCGTTTTAATAGCTTAATTGAAATATAGTTAATATACAATATATTGTACACTTGACTTATTTGAGTTGTACAAGTCAGTTTTTAGCATATCAACTGCTATGTGCAGCCATCACCACAGACAATAGTATAAAACACTTTTGATTCCTCAGAAAGAATCCTTACATCCTGTAGCTATCACGTCCCTGCCCTGTTATCCCCACCCTCAGAACTAGGCAACTACTGATCTACTTGTCTATCTATAAATTTAAATAGTTTAGACATTTTATGTAAATAGAAGCAAACTGTATGATCTTCGTGTCTGGTTTTTTTTCACTTAACACTTTCTTCACTTAAAATTTCATCCATGTTATATAGCAAGTATTAGTACTTCATTTTTTTAATGGCCAAATAAAATTCCATTATATAAACATACTATATTTTATTTATTCATTTGTCAGTAGATGGACATTTGGAGGTTTTCCCCACCTTTTGGCTATTGTGAATAATACTGCTATAAACATTCATGTACAAGTTTTTGTATGGACATGTATTTCTCTTCAGGCATGGAATTGGTAGGGCATATGGTAATTCTGTGTTTAACCCTCGAGGAACTGCCAGACATTTCCAAATTGTCTGTACCATTTTCCATTCCCACCAATAGTCTGGGAGGGTTTTGATCTCTCCTCTCCTTACTAACACTTGGCTGGTATCTGACTTTGTGATTCTTGCCATTATAGCGGCTATGAAGTGTTGCGCACTGGTTTTGATTTGTGTTTCCCTAATGGCTAATGAAGTTGAGCATCATTTCATGTGTTTATTGGCCATTTAAATTTTTTTTAGAAAAATGCCTATTCATATCTTTTGTCTGTTTTTTAAATTGGGTTATTTGTTTTTATTGAGTTATATGAGCTCTTTGTATATTCCAGAAATAAATTCCTATGTGATTTGCAATTATTTTCTTCCAGTCTTTTTTTTTTTTGACAGAAATGCCCTTCAGAATATTTTCTCCTATTCTATGTGTTGTCTTTTTATTTTCTTGATGATGTCCTTTAAACACAAAAGATTTTTTTTATTTTGCTGAAGTCTGATCTGTTTTTTTCTTTTATTGCGCTTGCTTTTGGTGTCTTAACTAACAGTCATTTGTCAAATCCACGGTCATGAGGACTTACCCCTATGTTTTCTCTTAAGAGATAGTTTTAGCTCTTAACTGTCAGTTTTTCATCCATTTTGAGTTAATTTCTGTGTAATGGCATGAGGTAAGGATCCAGCTCCGTTCTTTTACATCTAACTGTCCAGATATCCCAGCATCATTTGTTGAAAAGACTTTTTACCCCATTGAATGATCTATCCCGGCACCCTGATAGAAAATCAGTTGGCTATAAACATGGGTTTATTTCTGGAATCTCAGTTCTTTTCCCTTGATCTGTCATGTTCCTTATGCCAGTACCATACTGTTACTTTGTAGTAGGTTTTGAAATTGGGATGTATGAGTTCTCCTGCTTTGCAATTACAATTCTGTATAAATTTTAGAACCAGCTTTTCAGTTTCTACAAAGAAGCCTACTAGGCTTCTGATAGGGATTGGATTGAAATATTTTTTGCATACTTGATTTTTTTTTTTTTTTTTTTTTTTAGAGACAGAGTCTCACTTTATTGCCCTTGGTAGAGTGCTGTGGCATCACAGCTCACAGCAACCTCCAGCTCTTGGGCTTAGGCGATTCTCTTGCCTCAGCCTCCCTAGTAGCTGGGACTACAGGTGCCTACCACGACACGCAGCTATTGTTTTGTTGCAGTTTGGCCAGGGCTAGGTTTGAACCCGCCACCCTCAGTATATGGGGCCGGCACCCTACTCACTGAGCCACAGGCACCGCCCAGTACTTGATTTTTTTAATGCCAACAGAACTAAAGGGTATATAATGAAAAATTCCCCTCACTAGAGATAACCCGTGGCGGTTCACAAACAGTTCATTTTGCTTGCTTTTTTTTTTTTTATTTTTTAAGACAGTCTCCCTTTTTCACCCTGGGTAGAGTGCCGTGCGTCACAGCTCACCTCAATGTCAAACTCTTAGTCTCAAGTGATTCTCTTGGCCTCAGCGTCCCTAGTAGCTAGGACTACAGGCGGCTAGTCTTGAATCAGTGAGCTCAGGCAGTCCACCTGCTTCGGCCTCCCAAGTGCTAGGATTACAGACATGAGCCACCGTGCCCAAATTTTGCTTTGTTCTAAAGAAACTGAAATCTTATGTTAAATATACATATATATGTGCCTCTTTTTACGCAAATAGAACGTAGTGTTTTGCTTTTTGTCTTAATCTCTGTGAGAGAATTCCATATCAGCAAGTGTAGATCTTTGTAAGAAATGGCTATAGAGCATTTTGTACTATATCTAACCAGTCCTTTCTTGATGGACCTTAAGGTGGTTGCTATTCTTGCTTTTACAAACAGCGCTGCAGTAAAAATCCTTGTGTATACATATTTGTGCCCATGTCCAAGTATGTTGGCAGAAGAGATTACTAGGAGTGAAACTACTATGTCCAAGTATGTATTTTTAATTTTGATAGATGTGTCATTTAGGCTTGGTTGTGCTATAGTAACAAAGCATGTCTTTAAAAAAAACAAAAGTTTATTTCTAGCTCACATTTCTTGTCCATTACAGATTAATTTAGTGGGCTCTGTCCTGGGATGCAGGTTGAGGGAAGCAGCATCTGCCACAATACATGTTACTCTTTAGCTTAAAAAAGGCACAGACGCACCTAATTCAGAGGGAGTGGGGAGACGCAATTCTATCACATCTGGAGATAGAGAGCCAGAAGGTATGTAGTAAAGGACACTGATGACTGCCGCAGTAAATGTTGCCTATTTCAGTTTTGAGGCTCTTCCTAAAAAATGCTGCCATGTTTATAAATGAGGAACATTTTTGGCAACATTTCTAAGAGTGTTCTTTACTCCTTCCTTGCCTCACTCATCAGGTATGTAGGTGGTTAAATGTCTTAGTCTGCTAGGTGAAAATGTATTGTTTTGGTTCTTTCTTTTAATTTACATCTTTTTAGGAGTTTAAATGAAATTTGTATTCTTAAGTAAGAATGAAGTTAAGCATCTTTTAATATGTTCCTTTTCAAGCGATTTGTATTGCTTATTTCATAAACTTGCCTGTTTATGTAGGATGTCTACTTTCTTCTAATACTTTCAGTTTGGTCAATAAAATGTTTTTGTTTCATAAATTTTTTACTTTTATATATTTGGACTTAGTCTTTTTTTTCTTATGGCTTCTGGGTTTTGTTTGTGTCTTATTTGAAAGCCATTTCTCATTCCAAGATTTTGAAAAAAGAACTAATCTTTTGCTATGTTTTTTCTTTCATTTATAGTGATATTTCTTGAAACCATATTGATCTGGTCTCATATGGCATCCTTTCAAAAACCTGAAAACAGCTACCACGTCCTCTTTTAAAAGTATAAACCTTTCAAAGCTATAAGCACTTTCACTTCCCTTAATGGTTCATCCAGTTGTATTTCTTTGAGACTCTTTTGATATCTGTAGGCCTGAAGTTTTCTTTCTCTCTAAAATTAAAGTTATAGATAGTATCTACATTCTTAATACTATAAGTTCACATGCAGAATCTTAATTATGTACAAATAAATGCCAGCAAAGATTGCCTAGCATGAGGCTCCACCAGTTCTGTGAAAATGATTAAAAGTCATCTCTTAGTAATACCTATGTATAGATAATTTTGATTTATTTAAAATAATTACAGAGAATCAAGCATTATTCCTCATAGTTTTGCTATTACATCAGTTGCCCAAATTATGGGACAATTTTAGAACTGTTGCAAAATCTGATTTCAGATGGCCTTTAAAAATGATGAAAACAGTTTGTTTTAAGTCTAATAGCCATCTTTGAACCTTTTTTGACTCGACTATCATATAAATGACTATAGTAATGCAGTAGTGTGAAAACTAGATGTGATCCCCGCTACCAGCACACTTACAGTCTCGAATAAACCTGACTTACTTTAGAAGCTACTATTTGTATTTCCTTAGGTACAATAACTTGGGCAAGATTTAGGCATTTACCTGATAGGCATATAAAATTCTCTTGACAGATACAAACTAAAAAGATTCTAGAAGTCAGTACCAATTATATTTTTCAATGGCAAAATTTCTCTTTTTAAAAAATAAGCCTAAAATGGATGTGTTAATCCGTTCAATGTAAGCATTTCACATTGTATATCAAATCAGTACACTGAACCCCATAAATGCATCAGTGTACACAGTTACAATTTAATAAAAACAAATTTTTTTTAAACTTAAAATCTTTGTATCTATAAATACCTGGTACATTTTCCAGTGGTATAGTTGTTTTTTTAATAATCAAATTCTTTCTCATATTTTTGTGTTTTAAATCTCTAGGGAAATTAGACATTTGCAATAAAGAATGCCTGAAATTAATAAAGCTAACATTATCTGGAACTTCAAGTGTGTTTTTCTAATTTCAGATAAGGTTGAGTAAGAAATTGTCTCCATCAGAAGCTGACAAAAGTTTACTGTTAATTTTTCTATATAAAACATTTCGAAAGTTTTATATATGCCAATAGGAGTGGTTTGAGAGCCCTCGTACTTGAATTCACACAAGTGAATATTCAGTTATTTTAACAACCACAAGAGGGAGTTAAATGCTTAAATTAACTTTTGTCTGTTAAAATTTAATTTTGACTGAAAGAGGATTTAAAAGGTACTGAATTTTTTGCCTACCTATAAAGTCTACTTTTTTATCTACTTAGGAAAACAAGATAGTTTAATTTAGGAAAATGAAGAAGTCAGTATATGATTGCTATATTAAATACACCACTTTCTTTATTGCTATATTAAATACACCACTTTCTTTATTTCTTCAACAGAGCTAGCATATAAAAAAAGCCACCTGTCTGCGATGTTTGCAGCCTGAAAGTCTTGCTGTATTTCATAGTGATGGCATCGTGCTAAGTGAAAAACATTAAAGCCAAACATTTGAGAAGAAAATAAATCTCAAGTTTTTGTTTTATCAGTATATTATTTCTTGGACTTAATTTAGTGTTTTGCTCTACTATCCATTAAAAATCAAGTTGTCATTATTTTACATTTAATAGTTATTTATCTAGTGCCTGTAATTTTCAGGGTATAAGACTACATACTAAGTGGTACAAAATTGCATTCAGTTTTTACCCTCAAGTTTAGATTTAATTGAAAGATGTACTTGATAATATAAAATCTAAAATGCTGAATTTTTCAAAGTACAAAATAAAATGAACTAGTTTTAACAACACTAAGATTCTCCTGTAGTGTCATGATCCATAAATACAAAGTAAGAATATGTAAGCTTGAAATTATTTCCTTAACTTTGTTTCTGTCCTTCATACTTCATCCATGGTATTAATTTACTTATTGCTTTTGAACAGGTAGTACAAAAATTGAGCTCCATTACTATTCACATTATCTTGAATTCAAGAACAGCGAAACTTAATGTATTTTTGTCTGAATAAAATGTCATCCAATGTAAAATTCACATATGAAACTGTAGCACAGTCCTTACTCATGCTTTATTATGATTTTACTACTTGTTTCTAATTAGATATTATTTTAATATTATTAGGGTATATACACAGAAGGTACTAAAAAATACACATTTTAAGAAAGGAAAAAACTATAATAATATATACTGATAACAAAAGATGAGTGTAAGTCAAGTTTGAGCACCACTTGTAATAGCAGAAATAAAACATGACATCAGTTTTACAGTTTTAATAATTTTTTCCTTTCTTAGAATTTGTATACATATTTTGGTCCCCTCTATGTTTTATGTATGTTAATATATGTTCAATGTATAATATAGTTTTTACATATTACATGTATGTATTATAAAACATATATATATAGAGAGAGAGAGAGAGAGCCTTGATAGAAGCTTTTTAAATGTATTTATTCTTTTTTATTCTAAGTTCTTAAGTGTCTGAAAATACCCTCATATTTTTAGCTGGGTATAGAATTCTTAGTTGAAAATTATTTTTCTACAATGTTATCACCAAAAGTCTCTTTGTCACTAAGGAAATCTGATGTCTGTGTGATTTTATACTTGTGTGATCTTGTACCTGTGTGTATACCCTATTTTATTCCTTCCGGAAATATTTAGACTCTGCCTTTTATCTTTAGTAGTCTGAAATTTTACCAGTAGTTACCAATGGTGTGTGTCTTGATGTAGGTCGTTTTCTTTTTTCTGTCTTTTTTGTTTGTTTAAATCATCCCTGTCCCACATTTAGTGGACTCCGGTGTCTCCCTTCAGCCCTAGAAGTTCTCTTCTGATCCCCACTAGTCTCTCCAGTCTCTCTTTGTAGACCTCTTGTTCTTCAGTTTTTAATTTCCTAGACCAACTTTCTATTTGTTTCTCGTTGTTATATCCTCTGTATATTCTACCTTCTTATCTTTCTATTCTGCTTTTTAGGAGATTTTCTTACTTTTAACCCATGTATAAAATTTTTATTTTAACAATGATTTGTTTAACTTTTGAGAGCTTTTCTGATTCCTTTTTTATAGCACATTGTTGTTTTATGGCTGTAAGAGTATCTCAAGTCTCTTAATGATACTTCTGAATTATCTTCATTTAATGTGGGTTTAGTTTTTCTTGATCTTTCACATTCGTATCAAATGTTCCAGAAATGTGCGGTGAGCCTTGGCTGGCTGGTTGGTTGGTTGGTTCGTGTGTAAGAATAAAGTCTCATGAAGACTGACTGAATGCCTTGCCTTTGTATGAAAGTAAGACTTGTTGCTTGGTAGACTTTGCTTGGGAATGGATAGGTGAGGAGTCAACTACTTTGTACAAGGAAATACTCCGCCTCACCCCTCAGTGTTCTGTGTGTTTGGGGCCCAGATTGGGAAATGTGTGTTGGAGAGTTGGGAGAAAGCTTAAAAATAAATATACAGCAAAGGCCCTTCAGGATGGGTAGATTGTTCCCTAAACAGATAGCCAATTAGGCCCCGGTTTTTCGGCCTTTTCTTCACTTCTGCCTTTTATCTGCATCCTTCTGAGTGAAGAGCCTCTTCAGGTTTCTGCAGAGCAAGCATGTTAGCTGACTCTTTGTCCATAGCACCCTCCACATCCATGAGACTACAGCTTTTTCACTCTCCTTTGTTGGTCTGTCACTTCATCTGCTTTTGGTGTCCCAAAACTTGGTGACATCTGTTGTCAATTAATTGCCTCCTTCTTGTTTTTTTATTGCTGTTAGATTGTACCTATTTTATTCCTCTGGTATTTTTATGGAGTCTCTTTGTAGGCAATACTCTGTCAAACATCTTTAAACAAAAGCCCTGGCCAATATAACTGAATCTTTATAGCTTGGCTTTTTAAGTCAGTATTAAACTATATGTAAATAAATGACAGGAATCGAGAAAATTTTTTCCTCACTGAAGTCTGTAACAGCTCATCCCTCCTTCTGTATGAGCACATAGGAAGATCTGATAGTTCACGCACTCATCCTAGAGAAAGTGCTACGTACCTCATTGCTGAATATCACTACAGTCACCTGCAAAAGTACCCCCTTAGGAAGCTATCCACCGACACCAGTGCCTACTCCATCCTTCAGATGAATTTTAGAACTCTTTTCCTAGAATGACCACCAGAGCTGTGGTACAAGGAAGGCTGACAGTTAAGGTCATGAACTGCCACCATGTGCTTAACTTTGGCAGCACTTACACCAACAACTCAGTAAGGTTTCATAAGCTCGGTATATCAGTGTCCCTCAGGTGTGTTCTATGGTGATGTCTTGCTTAGTGGCATTCATTATTATTGTGTGTTTGTGTGACAGCTCTGATGATCATTCTAGAAAAAGAGTTCCAAAAGTGCTTTGAAGGGTAGACTAGGTGCTAGATTTGGTGCATATCTTCCCAAGGGGAGGACTATAGTGATATTCAGCAGCAATGAGGTATGTAGTACTTTTTCTAGGACAAGTTTGCAGACTTAATTGTCAACCCTCATATTACTAGATTATGCATGAGCCTAGTTCATCTGTATGTATGGTTGGTATGATTTTGTTTCTAATAGTTTCTTCACATGTCAGAATAAACAAAAAACAAAAAGCTGGGATAAATGATTCTCTCACATCTCTATTCATAGTTATTTTCTATAGCGGGTGCAAATGTGAACCCTCACCCAGCAACTCATAAGCTTTCCTTACCCTCTGTCCAACCTTCTTTCAGACCCTGGAATTATAACTGGCATGTTTCTTGTTTTCCCGTCAGCACCTAATCTTTTCATTTAGTGGTGGCTGATTAGAGCAAAATATCTTTACTATAATTAATTCATCTTCAATATGATTCTAATAACATTGTTTTATAATGGACAAACATTGGGTAATACTGAAGAAAATTTATAGCTTTAGCTGAGTTTTCATAGTGATTTTTAGAAATTCATTTAACCCCTCCTTTTTTTCCCCAGTAGCATCTTTCTCAGATTCTTGCCTAAAAATTCCAAACTACAAATGAAAAGTGAACTAGATTCATAAAACCCCAGTCACTATGAAGAAAAAATTACTGAGAAATAAATCTATCTGTCCTACTGTAGCCATTGAATTTTTAGCTTGCTTATAATTAACAGTTAACCCTAGGAGATTGTAAGTAGTCTACCAAATGAGTATGTCATTTCTAGGTAATACAGTCATTATAACTCTGCTCTTATTTTGTTTTTTCCAAGACAGAATTTCACTCTGTCCCCCTGGGTAGAGTGCAGTGGCATCATCATAGCTCACTGCAACCATAAACTCTTAGGCTCAAGATCTTCCTGCCTCAGCCTCCTGAGTAGCCTGGGACTACAGGTACACCCCACAATGCCCAGCTAGTTTTTCTACTTTTAGTAGAGATGGGCTCAGACAGGTCTTGAATTCCTGAGCTCAGTTGATCATCCTGCCTCAGCCTCCCAGAGTGTTAGGATTGTAGGTGTAAGCCCCTGTACCTGGCCAAGAATTTACTGTTTTACTCAAAAACATCCTACAACTATACTGTGAGCAACTGTGGCTCCTTCCATACACCTAAATCTTCGAGTCAGAGTTCTGTGATATTAAAGACCATCTCCTATAAATACTGGCCTTCTATATATCTCTCAACTCTATAGTTTCCTGTTTTAATAGAAATGCTGGAAGTATTAGGTAGAAGATTATGAGTAGAGCTATGACTGGGAGAATATTCAACCCTGTCCTGGGATATATGCTTTATGATACATTAGTTAGAAAATAAATGAGAATATTCTTTTATGATTTTTCACAAAGAATGAGAGTTGTATACCTACTAGCATTTTTCCTTTTATCATTAAGAACACCTTTATCTCATAGTATACTTTGTCCTAATGTCAAATTTTTTTCTGAATAAATATATTAAAATTTCTCTAGTCGCCTTTAAGATTTTCCTTCTATCTTTAGTTTTCAGCAGGTTTGACTGTTGTGTCTAGGTGAGACACAACATTAATCAGAGATCAACATTAACTTCATTAATTTTGGAAAATGTTTGGCGTTTACATATCCTCAATCATTACTCCTGCCTTGCTTTTCTTTTCTCTCTGACCCATTCACACATATACTATTTAATAACGTCCTACAACTCTTAAGTTCTTGTTCTTTTTTCCAGTTTTTTCATGCGTTCAGTTGGAAAATGTCTATATTCAAATTCACTGATCCTTCTGTGTCTAGTAGGCTGATAAGCCTGTCAAAGGCATTTTTTTACTTCTAGCACTTGACCCTGTTATAATTTCTACCTCTGTTCTCAAATTATCCATCAATTTCTGTGTGCTCTCCACCATTTATATGAGGTCCTTTAGTAAGTTCATCATAGTTATTTTTAAGTAACCTATCGGTTCATTTCAGCACCTGGGTCATTTTGAATATAGTTTTGTGGATTGTTTTATTTTGATAATGAGTTGGATTTTTCTCTCGCTTTTCTCTCTGTCTCTTAATTTCTTTTTTTTTTTTACAGAGTTTGTTTTTTTTTTTTTTTTTTTGGCAGTTTTTGGCCAGCGCTGGGTTTGAACCCGCCACCTCTGACATATGGGGCCAGCGCCCTACCCCTTTGAGCCACAGGCGCCACCCTCTTACTTTCTTATTGATGCCAAACACTGTGTATAAAGGAACAGAAGAGACTGAAGTAAATAGTGTTTATCTGTAGAAATGAGGATACCTCTTTTTCTGTCCGGTTCTTAATGTAAAAGATCAGTTAATATAGTCAGTAGAGCTGGGTTTGGGTTGCTTATTCCCCCAGTGTATCAGAGCCTTCAACTACTTTAAACAATTGACTGCTGTTATCACCTTATGCCTCTTAGAGTAGTTCAAGTCCAAGATACTTATTTTACTTTAGTCATTTTACTTTGAACCTTTCTGTGATGGATCCCTGTTTTACTCAAAGTAATAGTATCAACAGAGTTCTACATGATTTGCTAATGGACCAGATAATAAATTATTTAGGATTTTGTAGTCCACAAAGTCTCTGTCACAACTTTCAATTCTGTTGTAAAATGAAAACAGCCATAGACAACAAATTATAAAAAATACCGAACAAGGCTGTATTCTAGTAAAACTTGATTCTCAAAGCAGGCAATGGGCCAGATTTGACCCATGGACTGTAGTTTGCTTACCCCTCGTAGTTTGATTTAGGGGATTGTGGTCCTTCTCCCCTGCCACATCTCTGTTATCATTGTAAGGTAAGCCCCACAAGGGCAGGGATTTTTGTTCACTGATTTCCCAAGTGACTGTAATACCTGACACATAGTAGGATGTCAACTTTTAGAAGAGGGGATCAGGGAATAATTATGTTTGTGTTTTTGTTTTTGTTTTTGTTTTTGAAACAAAGTCTTTCTCTGTTACCCCAGGCTAAAGTGCCATGGCGGCAGCCTAGCTCACAGCAACCTCAAACTCCTGGGTTCAAGCTATCCTCCTGCCTCAGCCTCCTGAATAGGTGGGACTACACGCTTCTGCCACAATGCCTAATTTTTCTTTTCTTTTTTTTTTTAAAGTAGAGATAGTGTCTTGCTCTTGCTGGTCTCAAACTCCTAACCTCAAGCGATCCTCCCATCTTGTGCATGGCCTTTCAGAGTACTAGGATTATTGGCATAAGCTGTCACACCTGGCCCTGGTTTTTTGCTGCTCTTGTTGTTTGTTTTTTAAATAAATAGCATATAGCTGCATTTTAAAAATCCAATCCACTGATCTCTGAGGTCTCAACAAATATTTTTAATTAGATTGCATTTATTGTGATTTCTTAATACATTTGAAATTATTTCTGTCAGGTTTTTGTTTTGTCTTCTATTTATTTCCTTTATTTTCTCCTTTCCTGCCATCTAGATTTTTTTTTTTTTTAGAGACAAGAGTCTCACTTTGTCGCCCTCCATAGAGTGCTGTAGCGTCACAGCTCACAACAACCTCCAACTCTTGGGCTTAGGTAATTTTCTTGCCTCAACCTCCCAAGCTGAGACTACAGGCACCCACCACAATGCCCAGCTGTTTTTTGTTGCAGTTTGGTGGGGGCCGGGTTCCAACCCGCCACCCTCAGTATATGGGGCGGACACCCTACTCACTGAGCCACAGGCACCACCCTACTGTCTAGATTTAATCAGATGTTCTTTATTTACCCTTTTGTTCTGTCTTTTAATTAGGAAACTGTACGTTCTATTTAGCTTCCTTGAGTAGTGATTGCTAAATATTTAACATGTATATTTGGCTTTGCAACATTTAGGGGTATTCGTCTTAAATACTTGTAAAACTTCAGAATACTTCACCTCTAATCTTTACACTTCCAATTTATTATATTTGTTTAATATTTTAGTTTTGCTTTGTATAGCCAATCCTCCATCCTCATCATAGCCTTTATTTTTGTTTTTAGTCAGAGCTTTTCAAAAAATTTACTCGTCATTCCTTCCTTTCGTATCTGATTCCCTTATCACTACACATTTTTAGTAGTTATTTCAGCAGTTATCCATAGTTGATGAATTCCTCCAAACTTTGTCTGAATATGTCTTTATTCATTTGTATTCTTTAATAATTTAGTTAGGTGAACAAATTATTTCATTATCTTCTAAAATGTTTTACTTTTTTCCTTCGCTTTTGGAACATTTTCATCAAATATCTCCTCAGATCTTGCCTTTTGTCTATTTTCTCTGTTGTTGCTGTTTGGAACTCATTTTTTTGATGTATGTGAAAGCTTTCAATCCCTATTACTTTGTCTCTGTGCATTCTGCATTCTCAGATCTAGCTGATAGATCACCATGTCTTTGACTGTATCTCATCTTCTGTTTAATCTATTTGACTTTTTCATTACAATGACTCTTATTTCTAGCGGTTGTTTAAGGTACTCTTTCAAATCTTCTTGTTTTTTCAAAGTATTATAAAATCATTCCAGACTGCCTCTTTATAAAAGTAGATTCAGGTATCTTCACTTCCAGTCTGGTATCCTAAAAGATGAGATTCACATCCAAGGATGTGTTACAAAAACCTTCAGTTTTTATAGCTTAATAAGGTTTCCTAAGCAGTTCATTGTTCATGCTGCAAGGTTGTTTGCTTATTTTGTTTCTTTAGAAATCTTGGGAAAATATTTTCATAAAATATAATCTGATTGTAAGAAAATACAAGCATTTGATTAAATTGTATCATTTTTACTCTGCAATTGGATAATGTTAACATTCGTATGGATTGAAATCAGTCTACCTGTTTTGTCATATACATCAAAATGGGTTCAACCCTTTCCACATTTACTTCTAAAATATCTATAAGATTTTCATATTTAGAATACCTCACTGATAGATCCGACACACCAGACTGGTGTAAAAGGGCTTACCCTTTACAAAAGTGAGATGTGAATTCCATACCGTTAAGTTAATTGACTAGACTAGTGAACCTTTAGAGAAGTTACAGGTTTAAAATGCTATCTTCAGCCATTAAGTGAGTTTTTCCATATCCTAAAAAAAAAATTAAAACTTAAAGTGACATTTGCTTAATTAAAATAATCTCACATTAAAATTTTTGAAAATTGTAATGTTTAAATTCAAAATATTTGTTTTAATGTAGCTTTGTAATTCTTCCTAAATTCTTATCACAGAAATATTCATTTGTTTTGTTTTCCCAAGTCTACTGAAAGGTTAATTGACTGAAGTGGGTGAGTCTTCATGTTTACTAATATGTGTTGCAGCTCTATTGGTACACCAGAAGGCCAGAATGGAACGACTTCAAAGAGAACTTGAGATTCAAAAGAAAAAGTTGGATAAACTAAAATCTGAGGTCAATGAAATGGAAAATAATCTAACTCGAAGGCGCCTGAAAAGATCAAATTCCATATCCCAAATACCTTCAGTAAGTCTTTATGAAACTGTTGTGACCTCTATGCTTGAACATAAGAACAGGCCATCAGCCGTAAGTGCGTATCTTGATGTAATTTCCACAAATGCTCTTAATTCATATTTATTTTTCTGTCCTTACTTTCCTCTGCCACTCTTTATTAACTAATTACATGAAAATTCAATGCCGGTCTTTCTTACATAGAATTATTTTTCAGCTCGAAGAAATGCAGCAGTTAAGAAGTTGTAATAGACAACTCCAGATTGACATTGACTGCTTAACCAAAGAAATTGATCTTTTTCAAGCCCGAGGTAAAGTTCAGCGCATACTCAGCTCAAATTCGTTATATTAATCTACCAACTCTTACCCTGTAGCTAAAAATAGTCTTCTCAGTCATAATCTTTCTGTCTCAGAACATTTGATATTGGAGCTAAATAGTACTAAAACGCATTTTCTCTTTACACTCAAAAAATAATTATGTACTTGGTAGAGGAGTATCTTGATACATTTTATATCCTTTGGATCCACTTCAGTCATATGTTAAGGAAAGACAATGATTAACTATGTCTAGAAGCATTGCCAGAGTATTGCTTTTATTTTATTAGTAGAATCTGTTACAATAATATTTATTGAGATTGAAATACAGTAGAAACTCTATAAGTTGACCACCCAAAGGACTGTAACAACTGGTCACCATACAAAGATGGTCAACATAAAGAACTAGGCCTACCATACTGATACATACATATGGTACATGTCAGGTGTGTGAAAATTATGTCAGCTCAAGGATTTGGTCAGAGAGGTGGTCAGCTATAGAAATTCTACCATATACTTATTCATATAAATTTTACTTTTAAGAATATAATTTAAAAGATATCCCCATCTCAATGGCTCTATCTAAATGGATGAAAAAAAGAACAAAATAAAAATAAGGTTATCATTCTTAGGACAACTTAGGACTATGTTAGTTATTTATACTTGAGCTGTTTGTAACAAGCAATAATTTATTATTATAGTAAAAAATGTTTACAATTTAATTCAGTTCCATAGAAAATTAAAAGTTTTAACTTTTAACACTTAAACCTAATTCTGAAGTTGAGGTAACAATAGAAATATGCAAAATTGAAAAAACAGGAAAGAGAAGGAAGCCAACAAAAAAGAAGCCCTTAATCACACTTTTGAGTGTGTTCTAGAATTCATCAAGCTGGAAGGCAATTAGTTTTATTTCTTGTAAATTGTTGGTTAAGGCTCAGTGCCCACACCAGGGCTAGCGGGTTTGAATCTGGCCCGGGCCTGCTTAAACAGTGACAATTGTAACAAAAAAATAGCCAGGTGTTGTGGCGGGTGCCTGTAGTCCCAGCTACTTGGGAAGCTGAGGGAAGAGAATCGCTTAAGCCCAAGACTTTGAGGTTACTATAACCTGTGATGCCACGGCACTCTACCAAGGGCAACATAGACTATCTCCAAAAAAGTAAATATATAAAAAATAAATTGTTGGTTAAGCTATTTATCTTAAAACATTCATTCAAAAATGCCATAATTTAACTTTGGAGAGAAAAGGTTAGTGCTGGTGCATAAATCCGAACCATTACATTGCACTGATGCAAGGTTTTTATACTAACATGCAGCAAAGCTATTTAATTGCTTAAATCCGTGTTTGAAAATTTAAAATTATATTTTAAATTGTTAAATTTTAACTTTTCACATGGTACAAGATTCTACTTATTCTGTTAAAGTCTTGTCAGCATTGATTAGACTTCTTCCTCAATTTACCTCTTACTTTTGTTTCTGAGTACTGTAATATACCTAATAAATCATATTTGAAGTATTTTGAAATCTTACATATAATTTGTGACCAGAGGGACAAAATAAATTAAAAGCACTTTTCTGTTTATAATGTGGTGTTTTTTAGAAAAAAAATACTTGCTTAAAAATAAAGTTAAGTATTTTTGAGTTATAAACATTGATATATTTACTTTTTATATATTTCAGGACCACATTTTAATCCCAGCGCTATTCATAACTTTTATGACAATATTGGATTTGTAGGTCCTGTGCCACCAAAACCCAAAGGTTAGTGTATCATTAAGCGTGAAATCTGTTACATTTTAAAGAGCAAGATTTTAGAAAATTTTTATTTTTAGCAACCTGCCATTCTAGAAGTATTTCAAATTTTGGCATTCTTAGATAAATTTATTAGGAATATGTTTATGTATTTTCATTTAAATGCTGGTGATTGAGTACAATACAAAGGGGTAATATATTTAGCTTTTTAAGAATAATATGCATGACTTTAGGAAATCACTGTATATTCCCAAAAGAGCAAATCTTGGTTCAAAAAAAAGTTAAGTGCAAAGATTTGTATACTTTAAAATTGTACACAAATAGTAAGGAAGATACCTTAGAGAAGTATTTTAAATAAAGCAGATCCTGTTTTATTTAATTTATACATAATTCTAAGTAATCAAAATACTCTGAATTCCAAATAAATTATTTTTTATCTACTATTATTTTACATCATTGACCTTCACAGAATTCTATGTACATCAAAATTAGACATTTTAAAATAGATGTATTTTGATTCAGGCATTAAAATATTTATAGAAATGGAAACAAGTACTGGTCAAGGTAAATTTATACACATGTATAGATTATTATAAGATTGTAAATGTGGGCTCGGTGCCTGTGCCAGCCACATACACCTAAGGTGGCGGGTTCAAATCCCCAGCCCGGGCCCACCAAACAACGATGATGGCTGCAACCAAAAAATGGCTGGGCGTTGTGGTGGGCGCCTGTGGTCCCAGCTACTTGGGAGGAGGAGGCAGGAGACTCGCTTGAGCCCAGGAGTTGGAGGTTACTATGAGCTGTGATGCCATGGCACTCTACCCAGGGGGATAGCTTGAGGCTCCGTCTCAAA
>CAUYQV010120556.1:0-32330 GCA_963574575.1 Galagoides demidoff
GCGCCTGTGGTCCCAGCTACTTGGGAGGCAGAGGCAGGAGACTCGCTTGAGCCCAGGAGTTGGAGGTTGTTATGAGCTGTGATGCCATGGCACTCTACCCAGGGGGATAGCTTGAGGCTCCATCTCAAAAAAAAAAAAAAATGAGAGTGTTGGTTGCTGGGGGTGGGGGGAGGGTGGTGGTTTAGGGAGGCTGCATTGTAACCATCTTGACTGGGGCCCTGCTGATTACTGAGATTGGGGCCTGCTGTGCCATAGGTAACCCACCAAGCAGTTAATCCAAGACCAGAAAAAATCACAAAATTAACAGCTGGTTCTTTCTGGTGTAAATTATGAACCAGTTGTAGCAGAACAGCATAATGGGTTAAGAACAGGACTTGGCACCCAGCAGCCTGGCCTGGAATCCTTGTTCTCCTACTTACTAGCTCCAGAGCTGCAGGTAAATCAGTTAGCTTCTTTGTGCCTCAAGCTCTCCCACCTGTGAAAACAGGAGTATTTACCTTACAGAGTTGTGAGGCTAAATGAGATCCTATCAATAAATACTTGGCGCAGAGCAAAACTCAATAAATGTTCTCTATTCCTGTCATAATTACTACCTGTTAGATTTTTCATTGATAATAAAGTATCAAATATCTTGATTTTAAACTGGTTCCTGAGGCTGAGAAATGAAGTAAAAGTATTACAGCTGATAAAACAAAACCCTAAAATTAATATTGTATGCTCCTTGTACTGATGGTTTGGATGATTCAATTGCAGAACTATAATTTAAACGAAGCAGCTAAGTCACAGACAATACACATTTGTCAGGGGTGGTTTGGCTGCAACAATCAGAAAACTGCTCTAGCTGGTTTGGAGATTGGATATAAAGACACAGGGAAGTATGGGAAATACAGGCAATTAACTGGCTCTTCCAGCCATGAGCTCTGTTGTCTCTGCATCTCTCTATGCATCTGTTCTTCCATTCCTCCCTTGCTAAGTTTCCAGACTGCCTTCCTACACATACTCAGTGAGAGTCTTCAGATGATGACATTAACCTTGGAATACACAGGGCTTCCCAGTTCAAGCACTTTTGTCCAGGGGCAGGAAACCAAATCTCATTGACCCAGATGACTCAGGTATCCACCCCTGGTTTAATCAGGGATTTCAAGCAGGCTCATGTTTACAACGGGGATCGCCTTCCCAGTTGTGGGAGGACAGCTTTTGTAAGAAGGAGTATATCCAGGGAGGAAATAATTGGCACCTCTAATAGGCTCTTAGAAATCACAGCCTAATCCAGGGTGTCCAACTGTTTTTTTCTGTTTGTTTGTTTGTTTGTTTGCCACACATTGGAAGAAGGGTTGCCTTGGGCCACACGTTAAATACACAAACACTAACTAAAACTGATTAGCAAAAAAATGTGTGCGCCTTCTTTTTGTGATATCCAACACCACCTATAAGCAAAAATGTCCTCACAGAGTCAGCATGCTGCAGGCGGTAGGTTGGACACCCCTGGCCTAATCCTTTCTTCTAGGACCCAAGCCTAAGAAGAAAGCAAGGCCACAAACACCATGAAACTGCCTGGTGGGCAGGGCTGGGAATAGAACCAGGCCCTCAGTGCCAAGGTCATGTTCCTGCCCTGAACTGGTCAGCCTCCGTGGGCACACTAACACATGCCTGCCATACTCAGTACAACCAGTGGTCATAAAACAGGTCCTGAAGAAGGCCTTTGCCTCTAATTGAAGGAATTTAAAGCCCATCATAACCTTCAGGATACTATGGACAGAGCCCTAGGGCTTGTAGTTCTTATTATTTTAGAAGTAAAAATGCAACTTACTAATAAAGTCTGTTCTGTATTACAGATTGCAACAGAAGCAATAGAAAATATTAGGACAGTTGTGTCTTTGACCCAGGAAAGAAAATTTGAATCAATGTATGTTGAAAAATTGTATGGACCTTACAGGTAATGAATGTATAATTCCCAAGGCTGAATTATTAAAGTTTAATAAAAATGCTGTTGCTGTAAGCAATGGTGTAACTATAAGAATGACCCCTTTTCAATAATTTCTTACTGTAAATAAGTAGCTGTTTGACATGACTGGGTAACATTAGATTTTTACTTATTATAAAAACAATAAGTGTAGGGTGGCGCCTGTGGCTCAGTGAGTAGGGCACCGGCCCCATATACTGAGGGTGGTAGCTTCAAACCCAGCCCTGGCCAAACTGCAACAAAAAAATAGCTGAGTGTTGTGGCGGGTGCCTGTAGTCCCAGCTACTCGGGAGGCTGAGGCAGAGAATCACCTAAGCCCAAGAGCTAGAGGTTGCTGTGAGCTGTGACACCGTGGCACTCAACCGAGGGTGACAAAGTGAGACTCTGTCTCTAAAAAAAATAGCTAAAAAATAAGTTTAGTTCTCTAAGAGTTAAAAGGTACAGAGAACATTGCACAAGGATTTAGTCGTTAGTGCAAGAAACAAATAATCCATCTGAATGATTCAGGATAAACATTGTTTTAAGGAATTGCTCAAACCTTTATTTTCTTTGGGGTGTGTAGACTAAACAAAAGAGGAGACTTGTTATTTGGTATATTCCAGAGAACAGTATTTCATTTGCTCTCTGAATAAGGACCCAGTCCAACCTTCTCTGAAAACAAAGGAGCACAGCCTATGCTACTGGTTTACAGTTGAGCAATTCAAAACACTCCGGATGGTGCTGTTTGCCACTTGTTTCTATGGTGGCCTGATTTTATAAATAAATAAATATTAATTTTCAACACAAACTGTATTGTGTTTACATATAGATTACAACTTTGTAGAGTGGAATAACAGTTTTGAACAATTGCAAATTTCAACAGGCATTCCTAAAGTTCTCAATTTATTCCATCTCCTGAGTTGTGTGTACTTCATATGATAGTAAAGAACATGCAGCTACATTTTTCTGCCCGTTTGATATTTGGCATGTAAATATACACCATTACCATAAACCTATGATTTATTTTGGACTTTAAAGAGAATTAAGGAAGAATAGAAAGCTGAAGCTAATTATTAATCTGTTTATAATTTGTAAATTGTTCAGCAATGTTAATACCATGCTCACAGCATATAAGGTAAACAGTCCAAATCAGCAATACCTTGAATTTTTGTCTTGCCGAATGCCTGCCTTCTAACTTGAGAGTAACTGAATTATAGTTCTTAGGAGGATTTAGAAGCTTAATAAAGTATAAAGTGATAAATTAGAACTTGAGGTCTAATAAGAAATGGTACAAAATGAATTGTATGTGGGGTTGGTAGGATCTAGCATGGGGAAGGACTTCTTGTGTGCGTCTATATTAACTTTTGTGAATCTGAAATATGGATTTTGACCTAGGAGACTATAGCTTGTTAAAAGAGACACAATAATAAAAAATAGTAAGAAATCACATTCAGATAATTCAAACTTACGTTCCAATTTGACATCTGGTATTTTTGACAACAACCATGTTTACATAATAGTGGTTGAACATCTGAGTCATCAGATATTAATGTGTAATAATAATAGCAACTATGATTGGAGCAACTATTATGAACTAAGCACTGTGCTAGACATTTGTATTTTACTTCTCAAAACAGTTCTGCGTTATAGTGATTATCTACATGGTACAAATCAGAAAACTGATGCTCAATGAGGTTGTCATGGAGTCAAATTAATATAACAGGAGGCAAAATTTAAACCCAAGTTGACTGGACATGTTCTTTCAACTACTCAGCTAAGGCAGCAGAGGAGATGGTGATGAGTATACCAATTTGCTTTTCAGGAATTCAGTGCGGAAGGCACACATCTATGGAATTACTTTTAGTATCTCACAAGCATTCATGTATTTCTCCTATGCTGGTTGTTTTCGGTTTGGTGCCTATCTCATTGTGAATGGATATATGCGCTTCAGAGATGTTATTCTGTAAGTAGCCTGAAAATATTAAGATTATTCTATAATATGGTTTTAATAGATTTATGTAATAGTTTAGAATAGGAAAAAATTACTCACTTGTTGGAAGATGGGACCAGGGAGTTTAATTTACCAGGCTCCCTTGTGGCAGGCAAAAATCTGATCATGTACAAAATCAGTTTAATCATATGAGCAAACTAAAATTAAGGTCATGAAAATGATCGTATAGCATAATTTTAGTTATCTTTATAACCTCGGTCAGGAGGACAGCACATTTTCTCATTGTACAATATAGGCAGAAATAAATCATAATTGGAAAGTTACTGGTGACCATGGATTCAAAACAGAGAAGTAAATAGCTTGCTGTTTCTCTGCAACCAAAACAGCCTTGGCCGTGTGACAGGCAGGCCAGACTGAAGCCTGGCAGAGGACCCTCTTCCCTATCCATGCCAACATTTGCCTCTTAGCCTCTCCTTTTCTTCCTGTTTTCAAGGCTAACCAGTGGTCTTTCTGATTGATGCATTCTTTTAAAGTATAATAAGTACCTTCCTTTAGGTTACAGTCTAGACTTAAAAGAGCGTGCCATTCTTTTTTATATCATTTGGAGTATTTCTGCTCTGGTGGGATTATTTTAAAGCAGTGGGGAATGACGTTTTTTGAAAGAGAGTCAAGACTAGAAAAGTGAAAATGTTTAAGAGCTATATTTTGGTTTTCATTCAAAATTAAAATTACCATGACAAATATACAGGGTGGCCATAAAGTTGGCACACAATTTAAAATAGTGTGCAAATAGGTAAAATAGTGTACCTACCATCCAACCCCCACACCCCTGTATTAAAAATACATTTTAATATCTTAGTTTAGTTTGAAAACTTAAAGTTCTTTATTATTTATTACTGGACAGGGATCCTTGTATCCTTTTCCCTGTGGGGAGCACTGGTGTCAGAAATGCATTGCTTTGTGGAGATGTAGATCTCAGGATCTTTTTAAAGACAGGTTCTTTTTCTGTCACCAGGCTGGAATATAGTGGTGTGATCATAGCTCACTGTAACCTAAACTCCTGGGCTTAAGCAGTCCTCCCGCCTCAGCCTCCCAAGATCTCAGGCTCTTTAGCCCCTCCCAAAAGTTGTCATCCATATCCATCCTTTGAATAACATAAAATCAGCGAACAGACACCCCTGCTTTTTCAGTGGAATTATCAATACTTATTTTAATTGTTAAAGAAAAGCTATTTCTGATATGGTAAAGGCTTATTTTCCCTAATAAAAATTCTTTAACTACAGTGATTATTATCATTTGTGAGGAAGCACAGAAAAAACCACAGGGGGAAAGGGTTGTAGAAGGAACAGGAAACACCACTGCTCTCTGGAACGGAGGAAGCCCCTGAGCACACACTTTGTGTTTCTGTTCCCTCGAGTCTAGAAAGCCTCCAAGTAGGAAATTTGGTTTAGATCACAATCAGATTCAGTTACAAACTACTTCCCGAAAGTTCTTTTAACTCTAGGAAATTAGTGGCTCCCTAATTGGGGGAAGGGCAACTAGAAAGAGAGTGGGGAAAAGGCCAATCCTCAGGCAGTGGAGCTTGGGGCTCCTAGATGTCCTCTCTTACTGGAATTTCATGGAATTGAGTGGGGGGCAGAAGAGAATGATTGTGGGAATAAAGAGGTAAATAAATATGCTATGCAGTATGCTTTTGGACCTTCAGACATCCGGGAGCTAACCATATCAGCTAATGTTCTGAATCCCTCTACTTCTGCCTAGGGTGTTTTCTGCAATTGTGTTTGGTGCAGTGGCTCTAGGACATGCTAGTTCATTCGCTCCAGACTATGCTAAAGCCAAGCTGTCTGCAGCCCACCTATTCATGCTGTTTGAAAGACAACCCTTGATTGACAGCTACAGTGAAGAGGGGCTGAGGCCTGTGAGTTCTCTGCTGCCTGATGAATGTGTGATTAATTTGGTTTGCTCTGTGCTAGATTATAGCTATGGGATAGATTTGTGGTGATTACACTGACACATATTTAGCTTACTTTGTGATGTTTACATAGCTACTATTTGGCCATCTTTTTTGGTATTTTAAAATTTCATAGGTAGTTTCAAGGATTTAAAGATTATCAAACCAAACTTTTTAAAAAGTAAAACCTGATGTACTAGAACTAAATAACTTCCATGAAAATTTAGTCATTTGTACAGAAAGGTATATACATATAATTCTGTTTGTTACGTTAATGCAAAGTTGGCTTTAATCAGATCTGTAATGGCTAAGTTGTAATTGGCAAGAAGACAATTTTATTCATAATGAGAGCATCCTATCTTTTGTCATCTACAAAGTCAACTCAAACTCAGATCTGAGTGTTCTTCCTAGGACACACACCACTGTGCTTCAAAGAATACAAACATGTAGATAAAGAGATATGGCCTCCCATAATCTTACCACTTATTTCACGTCTGAGAAAGTTCTGTACCCAGTGAGTGAGATAAAATGAGCTTAAGAAGCTGCCAAGGTTTGAGACAAGGCTACCCACTGAAACTGAAGGTAGAAACCGCTGCTACATTTACAAGCCTTTGAGCCTTTGAACACTGCTTGACTCTAGCCACAGAATCAGCAGTGGAAAAGCTAAATAAATGTCTCAAGTGAATCAGAAACTCTAAGCAGGGATGGAGAACCTGTGGCCTCACAGCCACCAGTGGCCTCCAACATTCCTGACTGCAGCCCCTCAACTAAACCCAGAGTTCACATTTGTTCTGTGAAGTCTGGATTCAGTGAAAGGGCTGCACTCAAGGATCCAGACAACCACTTGTGGCCCCAAGGTTCCCCATCCCAAGTTTGTTTCCTATAACAACTTGGTCTCTGGACTACACTGAATATAAATTTTAGGTTTCTCTATTACAGTCTTGGGTAAAGTTTCTTTGAAATAATACTACTTATTCCAATAATTATTGGACCAATATAATAGCAACATTTAAAAATCTTTTTAGGGTAAATTTGAAGGAAATGTGACATTTAATGAAGTCGTGTTCAACTATCCTACTCGACCAAACGTGCCAGTGCTTCAGGGGCTGAGCCTCGAGGTGAAGAAGGGCCAGACGCTGGCCCTGGTGGGCAGCAGTGGCTGTGGGAAGAGCACAGTGGTCCAGCTCCTGGAGCGTTTCTACGACCCCTTAGCTGGGACAGTGGTGAGCATCCTTTCTTAGTAACCTGATTCAATCCCTCCAATATTGTTATGATGGAAAAACTGGACCAGTGAGGACTAGCCCTGTTTGAGAGTATAACCAACCGCATTCCATTAATCTCAAAGTGGCACCTATATCAGACAAATGTATGGGGACAAGAGGATAGAATATCTGGAATTTAGTCTAGCTCAGAAAACATTGACTATAAATTAACCTCTGCCTTTCCTTGGGCCTTTTGGCTAGACTGACTTTCCTACTCACTCACTGGCTTATAAAAGTGAAGCAGAGAACCACAAACTCCTCCAGAATTAAAAGCAGACACCCAGGATGGGGCAGTGCCTGCTTCTTCCCTCCTGGTCACCTTCTCCTTTGCCTTCTCTAACCCTGAACCAGGGCTCTCTAACTTTGACTTAGACCATCAAATTCCAGCCCTTTCATAGTTGGCTTTTATTAAGACAAGTTGAAGGATTAGGGTCCTTCTGGGGACAGCAGATTGGAGTGGGATGCTTTGATACAGGCTTCTTAAAGGCAGAGGATGGCACAGATGCCTAGAAGAGGGCAGACCAGCACAAAGAGGAATGTGTGAAAAACAGGGCCAAATGTGCTGCTTTTTGCCAATTAGACCAAATTGGGGTGGCCTAATCACCATAGAAGTCGCCATATTGGCCATCTGCAGCGTTGTCTTAGAGGCACATGACTTGGCATTCAGCAACTGCTGATAACCACGTGCAACAGTCCTCAATATAAATAATGTGGTAACTTACTCTTTAGCTTTTTTTCTTTTTTTTTTAAACCCTTCTTATAGTTTGTTGACTTTGGTTTTCAGCTCCTAGATGGTCATCAAGCAAAGAAACTCAATGTCCAGTGGCTCAGAGCTCGACTTGGAATTGTGTCCCAGGAGCCCATCCTGTTTGACTGTAGCATTGCTGAGAATATTGCCTATGGAGACAACAGCCGGGTGGTATCCCAGGATGAAATTGTGAGCGCAGCCAAAGCAGCCAACATACATCCTTTCATTGAAACATTACCCCAAGTAAGTTAACTGGTAACTTCTTAGCTGAAATCAGGATAGACTACAGTTTTAATCCCCAAACAGGGGATTAAAGTTATAAAGTTATAACAACAAACCATTTTTTTTTTAATCTCAGGTTAATGCGAGGGTACAAACACATGGTTACAATATTGGAATTTGTTAGGTAAAGTCTCTCTTGTAGTTATGTCATACACCCAAAAGGTGTGCCATATATCTTTACAATGTGCCCATTAAATGGGAGCCCACACCCCTCCTTTATTTCCCCTCTCCCCAGCTTGAATTGAATAGAATTTTTCTCCCACGTGGACATGAATTAGATTGTCTACTTGGTCCATATTAGTATTAAGTACATTGAATATTTGCTTTTCCATTCTCGTGATGCTTTACTAAAAAGAGTATGTTTCAATGCCTAATAAATTTGCAATGGATACTTTTTAAAAAAAGCATAAAAAGAATGTGTTTCAACTCTCGAGGTTAACAGAAAAGATGTAAAGTCATTATCACTTTATGGCTGTATAGTATTCCATGCTCTATATACACCACAGTTTTTTTTTTAATTGTTGGGGATTCATTGAGGGTACAAAGAACCAGTTTACATTTGTTAGGTAAATTCCTTCTTATAATTGGGTCCCGCTCCCAAAAGGTGTGTCACACACTGTGACCCCCCCACCTCCCTTCCTCCTCCTCTCTCTCTGCTCTCCCCTTCCCCCACCCCTCCACCATGTACTAGATCATTAATTGTGCTCATATCAGAATTGAATACATAGGATTCTTACTTCTCCATTCTTCTGATGCTTTACTAAGAATAATGTGTTCCACTTCCATCCAGGTTAATACAAAAGATGTAAAGTCTCCATCTTTTTTGATAGCTGAATAGTATTCTATGGTGTACATATACCACAGCTTGTTAATCTGGTCCTGGGTTGGTGGGCATTTAGGCTATTTCCACATTTTGGCAATTGTAAATTGAGCCTGGGATAAATAGTCTAGTGCAAGTGTTCTTATGGTAAAAGGACTTTTTGCCTTCTGGGTAGATGCCCAGTAATGGCATTGCAGGATCAAATGGGAGGTCTAGTTTGACTTCTCTGAGTGTTCTCCATATTTCCTTCCAAAAAGGTTGTATTAGTTTGTAGTCTTACCAACAGTGTAAAAGTGTTCCCTTCTATCCACATTCACACCAGCATCTGTAGTTTTAAGATTTTGTAATGTGGGCCATCCTCACTGGGGTGAGATAATATCTCAGGGTGGTTTTGAGATTTCTCCAATAATTAGGGACAATGAGCATTTTTTCATATGTTTATTAGCCATTTGTCTGTTTTCTTTAGAGAGGTTCTATTCATCTCTCTTGCCCAGTGATATAAAGGATTGTTGGCTCTTTTTTATGTTGATTAATTTCAGTTCTTTGTGGAGCCTAGTTATCTAGCTTTTGTCTGATTCAAAATATGCAAATATCCTTTCCCATGTACACCACTGTCAAGACCCATTGGGCCCTCATGGCCCTGGTCTCAATCACCGCAGGAAGGAACCAGGCATGATGCAGATTAGTAGTGCACGCTTCAGGGAGGCGGGCAGGGAGGCGGGCTAGCCTTTCTCTGCAGGGTATCCCCAAGCAACCTCTGCATTAGCGTTTTATTGAGATTGTACAGCATAGGTGAGTGGAGTAATTAACAAATGACTGTGTGCTGAAGGCTCAGGCTCTTCTTCCCCAAGGAACACCTATGGACAAATGGCCTGAGGGTCCATCCATCAGCTGCAGATCATCTTGCTCAGAGGTCGTCTGATTGTTGGTGTCCCCTACATTTCCCCCCTCTAGTGTATTAAAGACATTTCTGGATAAGCAAGGGAGAAAATCTGTTGTTGGTTATTTCAGCTGTTTTCCTCACTGAGGAGCTTTCCTTTCTCCTAAGGAAGGAAAAGAAATAAAAGGGTAGATAAGTATAACAAAAATATACCAATGGAACTAATCCTGTTATAAAGGAAACTAATTTAGCCAAACTGGGCATAGGGGAAAACACGTCCCCTTTGTGCTAATCACAACCCAACTATATACTATGGGCTGACCCATAGGGCTTCATGGGAAGTATTAACCACCACCCAAAGTTATGTTAGGTGGGGAAAGGGCTGTACCAAACTCAGACCCTTTCCAAAAAGTAAAGATTAGCTGAAACAGATATAAATCCAACAAGTGAAATTCTCTTACCTTGGCCAATACCAGAATAACCTTATTTTAAAGCCTGCTGTTCGAAGCCTTTGTTGTCATAACCTTCCAAGGTTTAGAAGATGCATCCTAAGCTTACCTGGAGCTTAATATACAGCCCAAAATAATGAAATCTGTGTCAATCTTCCCACTCTGCATAGAAGTTCCAACTGCCTCCTAGGGTAAAAGGGCGCTGACCATTCTTAACTGCTTTCTGCTGATAATGGACAATGATATGGGATAGGCAGCTAGAGTTCCCACAGAGGACATTGATCCAAGGTTTCTCTATTATGAAATTGCCTAGGCTAAGGTCCTGTGAATAAAAGAAAAGTTAGTGAAAAACAAATTTGTTAGGGGGCTGGCAAGGTTTCCTGCTTGTGTCAAGGCTTAATCCAGCAGGCTGGTAACCACTGCTTCTCTTAATGTTCTGTAATAATATGGGCAAAACCTCAACCCCATTGTGGTACATAACCAGGCTTCCATTCTGACTGAGAGTGAAAAGAAATCTAATGAGCATATACTTAGGACTATTAAGCTATATGGGCTGCTACCTTTCCCCTCCTTTTTATATACAAACAAAATAATTTTTAATGTGGTAAGGGCAATTCTTCCTGTTATCTAGCCCTTTTCTTGCTAGGCAAAATATGATAATTGTCAAAGTTTGGAATTCCAGGTATGGGCTCTTTAAATGATGAAGCCCAATACAGATTTAAACTATTAGCTGCTGTTAGGGAAAAACTGTGATTGTAATATTAATTCCCTCAAAGGTCTTTTTAAGTTGAGAAAACAGAGAAAATCTTAGCTGAGAGAATTTACCATTTCTTTAACTGTACAAACTTTCCTTTGATATTTACTTAACAGATGAACAAAAGATTATGCTTTCCTTGCAATCTTTGCAAGCAAGGATTTTTCTCTCGCTATTCCAAAGGTTTTGCTACTCGAGGTCCTAAATCCACCCGTCACAGATCTCAAAAGACTGTTCCTCTCACAGGCACTGTTACTTGCAGTCCTTCAGGGGTATCAACCTTCACAATTCCTCGGTAGTGGAGTTTTTCCTGCTTTTAATCTGCTTTTCCAGCGGAATCTTTGCTAATTGATTCCAGACTCTTTTTTCAAATGGAGTTCCCTAGCACAAAGGTGGTTTAACTCTTAGTTACTCTTCCCTCCCTTTGTTCTCCCTCTCATAATCTTCCAAATGAGTCACTTGCTTCCAAGTGTCCCTTTCCCCTTTGGGCCATGTCCAGGCTCTTTAGCTGGACCCGGTTATAGTACAAAGACACTGATGAGAGGTGGGTTACCCCTTCCCCACGCAGGATAACCAAATATTCCACAAACATATTTAATCTAATTATTCTCCATCATCATCCGTTGGTCTGGTTTAATTTCCTCAGTTTTATGCTGAGGCACTATAGGTCTAACCAAGCTGGCAGGTCTGTAATATTGCCCCTGAAGACCTTCCAGTGGTACAAGATTTAGAAGGCAGTGATACTGATGATCTTGACCCTGTGTAGACATAGGCTACTGCATTTGTGTCTTAGATTATAACAAAAAACTTAGGTAAAAAATTTAAAATAGAAAACTAATAGAATAAGGATATAAAGAAAAAAATTTGTATAGCTGTACAATGTGTTTGAAGCTAAATGTTATCATAAAAGAGCCAATGATTTTTAAAAATTATAAAGTTTATAAAGTAAAACAGTTATAGTAAGCTAAGGCTAACTTTTTATTGAAGAAAGACATTTTAAAATTTAATGTAGCCTAAGTGTCCAGTGTTGTGAGGTCTTTGGAAGTGTGCGGGAATGCTCTAGGCCTTCACATTCACCCACTACTCATCATTCACTGACTCACAAAGAGCAACTGCCAGTCCTACACACTCCATTCATGTTTTGTGTCCTAGATAACTGCCAGTCCTACACGCTCCATTCATGTTTTGTGCCCTAGATAACTGCCAGTCCTACACACTCCGTTCATGTTTTGTGCCCTAGATAGGTGTACTAGTTTTTATCTTTTATACTGTTTTTTGTATGTCTCTTTTCTATGTTTAGATAGACAAATGCTTACCATTGTGTTACAACTGCCTATAGTATTCAGTGTATAACATGGGGTACAGGTTTTAACTTAGGATCAATAGGCTGAACCATACAGCCCAGGTGTGTGGCAGACTGTACCATCAAGGTTTGTGCACATACACTCTATTTGCACAATGACAAAATTGCCTGATGATGCATTTCTCAGAACATATTCCCATCATTAAGCAATGCATGACTAATTTGGTACTCACCTGACCTTATGTTCAGGGCTTGCTCTGTATTTTTTTCTCCCTAGGGCAGGAACAAAGCTGAATTTGTTTATTTCTCACAGTTCTAGGCATAGTGGATGCCCAGTAAATGTTTAAGTGAATATGTGAGTCTAAAAGAGAATAAACTAGTCTCCATGTGGGTCATGTGAATATTTGAAATTTTTTTAGAAACCTAGAAAGTATTAGCATTAACTTTTATAGGACTCCAATGACATCAGATCAATTGGCATTATGACAATGGTAAGAATGAAGGAACTTATTGCTCAACTTTCTATTGTAGAACATCACTGAGAACTAAAGTCACTAGTTTTCTAGTTTGATTTTGAAAAATGAATATCCTGTTAAGTTGAAAAATGTTGTATTTATGTGGACAACTACCTTGTTATAGAAACTGCTATTGATTCTAAATGTTTTCCTTGTAAATAGAGCTAATAAGTAAAAGTTCACTTACTATAATAATCTTTCTGAGTTGAACTTTATTAACTTGCAGAAATATGAAACAAGAGTGGGAGATAAGGGGACTCAACTCTCAGGAGGTCAAAAACAGAGGATTGCTATTGCCCGAGCCCTCATCAGACAACCTCAAATCCTACTGTTGGATGAAGCAACATCAGCTCTGGATACGGAAAGTGAAAAGGTGTGGCCTCCCATCTTGTATAGTAATTAACAAGCAGAACATAACTACATAGATTATGTCAATTGTATAGAATATATATGCAAAATACCAAAGAGTCAAAGAGAGTTTAAAAATGAAAGTTGATTAGAATGGCAAAATTTTCAAATTTAATGTTAAAAATTCCTTACATGATTTTTAGGATAAGAATTCTGTTTATGGGCAGTACCTGTTTCTCAGTGGATAGGGCACTGGCCCCATATACCAAAGGTGGCGGGTTTGAACCCTGCCCTGGCCAAACTGCAACAAAAAAATAGCTGGGCATTGTGGTGGGTGCCTGTAGGCCTGCCTACTTGGGAGGCTGAGGCAAGAGAATCGCCTAAGCCCAGGAGTTGGAGGTTGCTGTGAGCTGTGACACCAGGCAGTCTACTGAGGGTGATAAAGTAAGACTCTGTCTCAAAAAAAATAATAATAATCTGTTTGTTTACAGGTTGTCCAAGAAGCCCTGGACAAAGCCAGAGAAGGCCGCACCTGCATTGTGATCGCTCACCGCCTGTCCACCATCCAGAATGCAGACCTGATAGTGGTGTTTCAGAATGGCAAAGTGAAGGAGCGTGGTACCCATCAACAGCTGCTGGCCCAGAAAGGCATCTATTTTTCAATGGTCAGCGTCCAGGCTGGGATATAGAACTTATGAACTCTTGTTATAGTATATCTTAAAAATAAATTCAAATAATTTTGCAATTTTACCTGACTTGTAGGAGTTTGTTATTATAAGGTATCTTATTCCAGATTAATTTAGGATATCTAATTTAGTGTCTGATACTACAGCATTTGAAATTCAAGAGTTAAAAGTGACACTTGTCTTGATGAAGTATAAGAACAGCAGCCTCGTTCTCCCTGAGTTATTAGAAACATTCAGAGAAGCAGCAGCGAAGTTCAGGATATATACAGGCATAGAATTCCTGTAACTCACAAATGTAGGAAAATTCTTCAGGTCTCGCATTAATAGATTCTTTGCCCCACCAAATGTCAACTTCAATCCAATTATATACATGGTTATATTTGAATTTTTCTTTTTGTTATATCTGGTTTATTAGAGGTATAAAAATTTGGTTTGGATGGTTTACTGACCTGAACAAGTTGTTATAGCAATGAGAATTGATACTACTGCAGAAAACTATGGAAAACATTTCAGTGTGGTCAACTTCCAAGGGTTGCCTAGAATATTTTTTACTTTTCACCTAAACACATCTTTCCTTCTTTCTCGTTTTTGACAGAAAATGGATTAATAATTTCGGGAAAAGTAGTATATTTATAAAAGCAGCAATGCAGTTGCTATAGAAACTCAGCGTTTTATCATTGATATGTCCAGCATTTCAAATTATATTGAGGGAATTGTACATTTCAAAGTAATAAGTTTTAAACTTTTTTAAAAAGAAATACTTGCTTTATGGAACAAATATGTGCTTGCAAAATTAGCTGGTCTAAGGGCGATTTCATTTTCTCTTCAACTTGGATGATAAACCTGGAAATTCATTAATTTAAAAAACTTCATTTCCACAATAGAATAATTTAGAAATTTACTGAGGGATAGATTGGGCTACTGAAGACATTTTTGGTTTGTAGTTAGGAATGTTCTTCCTAAACCATCCTGTCAAATATACACCTCACCTCTTAAATATGCCTTTCTTAACCTATTGGATAGGAATAAACTAAATCCAGACCAAGTTCTTCTACCTGTAATAAACCAGATATAACTCCCCCACCCCAATTATTTTTTGCCTGTAGAGAACAAGGAGGAAAAATATTTTTAGGTGAAAAATAAAAAATATTCTAGGCGACCTTTGAAAGCTAACCACATTGAAATGGTTTCCATAATTTTCCATAGCAGTATCAATTCTCATTGCTGTTAACAGGTTGTTTAGGTCAGTAAACCATCCAAACAAAATTTATACCTCTAATAAACCAGATATACCAAAGAATTTTTCAAATGTGACCATGCTTATAAGTGGATTGAATTTCAGACTAAGACGAGTGGAGCAAAGTCTATTATTGCTGTGACCCAAAGTGAACAGTATTCAGCCTACTCCTGTATAATTAGTCCTAACATGCTAAATAAAAGTCATGAGTCATCTGCCCCTGAAAACTGATTAGGTAGGTCTGGGTTGAGGCCCAGAAATCTGATTTTTAAAAAAGACTGTATAAGCTCGGCACCTATAGTCAGTAGTTAAGAGCACCAGCCATGTATACTAGGGCTCGCAGATTCAAACCTGGCCCAGCCTGCTAAACAACAACTGCAACAACAACAACAAAAATAGCTGGGCATTGTGGCGGGTGCCTGTAGTCCCAGCTACTTGGGAGGCTGAGGCAAGAGAATCCTATAAGAGTTTGAGGTTGCTCAAAAAAAAAAAAAAAATAACTAAGGAATAAATAAATAACACTGTATAATTCTTTACTTCAGGCAAGTTAAAGAAAATTTGAGAAACTGCTCTGCAGGTGATGCAGTTTCCATAACGCCCAACTCATTAGACCTATAAAAGGATGAGTATCCGTTATTTGAAACGCCTGGGACCAGAAGTGTTCCAGACTTAAGAATATTTGCATTATACTTGACAGCTGAGCATTCCAAATCTGAAAATCTAACATCTAAAATGTTCCAATGAACATTTCATTTGAGCATCATGTGAACACTCACAAATTTTGGATTTTGGAACATTCTAGATTTTTGGATGCTCAACCTATATTTAATAACCAAATGATTGTAAATGTCTTGGTTATCTAGCTTACAAAACTCTACTGGTAAGGAGAAAGGTCTTTAGGTCAGATTTTATTTTCCTTTTCTATAGCAGCTGTAAAGGATGTATCCAAATGTCAGAGCAGAGAAGCCACATCTGGATGTTTTCAAAACAAGGAAATAGTACTTCTTTTTATCAAGATACAACCTGGCACAGTTGTAAAAGGGCTTATCAGTCATTATAAACAATGATAAAAAACTAGTCATACCAAATTCAGAACACATGAAAATGTTTTGGAAAATACGTGTACAACTAGTATACTAAGTATAATCTATATATTAAAATGTGCAGTAGATGGTAATAAAATGGCCCTCAATAAATCATGCTCTCTGTGCCACTCTTAGAAAGTGATGGTTCCTCTTATGAAGAAATGCAGTTTTAACCCACCCTACCCAGAACACAGACGTAACATTATATGACTTCAGAGAGCCTAGGCCTCAAGAGACCTTGCAATTCCCCTCACTTCTTAGAACATTCCTAATGTCAAATAAGAAAGCCCCATCTTGAATACTGAATGATCAGAGACCATGTGAGGAGACAGAGTCCCCAGACATCAGGTGAGGTCATGTTAGCTACCAGCATGATTACAGTTGTATAAATAAACTCAGGCAAGGCCAGCAGAACTGTCTTGCAGGGCATAATCAACTGTTTAGACCGTGAGAAATAATAAATTATTGTAAGATACTAAGTTCTGGGTAATTTATTATACACCAAAATATGATTGAGATCAGAAAGTATGAGGAAAGCAAACAGGAATGAATCATTTATTCAAACAAAACAAGCTATGATTTGGGAAGTTTTATTTTTTCAGTAGAAACTACACAATTTAACAGCAAGAAGAAAAAACCAACTCTGAAATCCTGAGAATCTGATTCAACATTAACCCTTTAAAAATTACTGTAACGATTTTAAATATAAATGCTTTATATTCACAAAACTAATTACAATATACCATAATGAACTGTTAGTTTTTTTTGTGTGTTAGAGCATGTAAGTTTCCCTACTACAACCTAATTCTTCTGTCCAAGAGTATTATTTTAGATCGCCAATGAATTGTAGTGGTCTTTCCCATCAAACATAATGGGCTTGTATCCCTGTGGTGAAAGAAGAAGGCATTGATTTCAAGGAAATTAGCATTCAGTCATGTATTTCATACTCTTTGGCAACTATAAAGTGTTAAAGTGCTTGAAGATGAACTCCACATTGATACTCAGAGAATATTTAAAACCTATACAAGTACCAACAAAATATTTAAAAATTAGAGTAAGATTTAGATTGTTAAAATTTGTAGGTTTGCATTGTTGAGGCTTATCTTAAACATTGCATAGTACTATTTTCAGTATATCTTAATTTGCATTGATGCTGCATCAGCGGAAGCTTAAAAATATTCTACTTTCTGTGGCAAAATCAATTTAGATAGCATGATTCCTACAAGTAACAAGTTTCCTTTGACTTGTTAACAAATCACCATTCCTTCCCATCTCACATCACCAACTCACTCCCAGCACCCAATTTCATGATATATTTTGGTAAGTGATTAATAAATGATTAGTCCCTAAAGATGAGCAGGGTTCATCAGCTGTATCATATCATGGAAAGCACAAAAAGTCAGCTGAACCAGGTTTTCTGCATCAGTCTCCAGACATGATTTCCAGGCTGAACAGGCTACAACAAACCTGTGAAGCATAAATAATTAATGATTACACAAAAGGCTCTAAATCAGTGGTTCTCAACCTTCCTAATGCTGTAAGCCTTTAATACGGTTCCTGTGGGTCACGACCCACAGGTTGAGAATCGCCGCTCTAAATAGTGCTGGTGAATACAGCCAAGGCCTTTGATGGCTGTTCATACATGAAATGTCAACTCTTGCTAGCATTAAGTAAAGGTAACCTGAGACAACTGAAGGTAAAGCCTATTTATAGACAGGCACACTTCACTCACTAGATGGCTAGAGCTTGGGAACTAATAGGAACAAAAACTTAGCTAGATCCCAAGAACACTCTGGAGCAATTATTCAAAACAAAACAAAAACCCTCCTTCCTAAAGTGCCACTAGAATGAATTGGAATATGAATTCATGCTACTGTTTATAATGAAATTTGAACTGTTTTTAAAGAACATACACATGGAGCACATGAAGAGAGTTTTAAAAAAAAAAAACCAGAATAAGAGGTGAGAGAAGCTATTTCTAGAAGAGTCAGAGAGAGAAACTCTTGGGACCAAGTCATGCCTCCACCATCTGCTAGAAGCAGTGGTTCTCAACCTTCCTAATGCCATGGCCCTTTAATACAGTTCCTGTGGGACGTAACCCACAGGTTGAGAACCGCTGTGCTAGAGGCTTCTGAAGAAGAAATCCCATATCTGGCTAGTACAAAAAAAGTGGCCCCAGGAAGCTGAAGCAAATAGAAGAGAAGCCTGGCTTCTGGTGTGCTCAAAGCAAAAACTGGGCTAGAACTAGTTTTCCCCTTTCCAGACACAAGTTCCTATAGCAAAGCATGAATTAGGCTCAAAATTGCAATGTGCAATGTAATGCTTCTGTACAACCACACAATTTTTACATCACTAGAGAAAAGACAGTAAATTATAATAATCAACATGAGCTTTAGATTAAGTAGCATAAAATAAAAACATGCTCTGGGGCTTGGCACTCATAGCTCAGTGGTTAGGGCGCCAGCCACATACACCAGGGCTGCCAGGTTCAAACCTGGCCAGGACCTGCTAAACAACGACAACTACAACTAAAAAATAGCCGGGCATTGTGACAGGCACCTGTAGTCCCAGCTACTTGGGAGGCTGAGGCAAGAGAATTGCTTAAACCCGAGAGTTTGAGGTTGCTGTGAACTGTGACACCAGGGCACTCAACTGAGGACGACAAAGTGAGACTGGCTGGGTGGGGGCGATGGGGGGAAGCGCTGGCCCAGTATATAATGTTGAATTGTAAAACATTCACTTTTAAAATATAAATTGGTTTCCCCAGTCTCTTTTGTTGTCTGAATAATATTGTCTATCACTATATGCACCACTATGTATTTAAAAATTTTACCTGTACTATAAAACACCTTACATAAATCAATATGTTAAGTATTACAGTAATTTTGAGAATTATGATGATGCATATGATCAGCAGGTCATCCTAAAAGTGTTCTGCACACAGAGCAGAGAAACATAAATGCCTCCATGGTAAAAAGTTACTTATATAGCAAGTGACAGATGACAATATGATCAGAATCAGACTGTAAGAAAGACATGTAAATAATAAAAGTTTCATAACATTTTTACTCTATGGCGGTGTTTTTTGACCTTTTTTATCCTACAGCACACTTGAACCTATAGTTAAACTTCCATGGCAAACAAATGATGTTGCTTGAAAACAAAGAATAAAAAAAGAATATTGTGATTTGAACTTCTTTCAAAAATTTAAGTCCTGATCCTTAAAAATTTTCGTGGCACATTTTTAATTTTCGTGTCACACCTCTCATGACAACAGCAGTTGAAAATCACTGGTCTATAGCACAACAAGTACAAAAGAGAAGACTCACCTGTCATCTCTGATGTGGTAGAAAAATCCATATCCATTGTGTACCATGGGAACCACCACTCCCTGGACTCGTAAATAACCAACCAGACTTGTTGAGAGAACAAAATTTCCACCTCCTCCACTGTATAGTACAACAAAAACATATTTCACTAGGCCTACAGATGATTATATTGTTTCTGAAAAGCTTTTAATATTCAGGAAAAAAAGTAATGAAGTTATAAAACACTATAATATATTACCTTTTGGAAAAAAGTGGGTCTATAAAGAGTTCTGGAACAGGGAGACCTTCCTCTTTTGCTATGAGTAAGAGACCTAAAAGGTGACGGTCAAATCCTGCAATGAAACCCCAAATCCAAAGTTAGAAAAAAAATTTCCAACATGAGAGATATTTTTTCAAGTTACAATAATTTTAAGTACCTTTTCCAGCTGAACAATCTTTCATCATTTTATTATGCTTTGCAAAAGCTTGTAACATCTTTTGCTGCCGCTCATGAAGCTGTAAAAACCAAGAAACATTTTAATAACAAACGGTACAAAACTCAACTTAAAAAAAACCTGAGCTCATTATAATTAGGTTTTGGGTAATTGGGGAGAGGAAAAAAAAATTTTAGGAAGACCTATGATCTGTGATTCTGTAGCTTTTCCTTAATTTTTTTATTGCCTTTTCTTCCCTACATGACCTCTTCTTCATTATTTCTATCCTGGAACAGGAAAATAGCGCCTGGTGGGCAGCACTTGAGTGTCATTAACAAGTGCTAAGACAGAAGCAACAGAGGTTTCAAACTAAGGCTTATTATCCAAAATGACAAAGCAGTTCTATGAAATTAAAATACATTAACACATACATAACCACATCGAAACAAATGTAATAGTAAAATAGCAGTGAGAAAGAAATACGCTATTGTCTGAATGCTTCAAAATAGGACTATAAAACATACCACTGTTCTGGTTCTAGTATATGAAACATGCATCTGATTTCAAAAACATTTTACCACATCAGGAAAAGCTTCCTTTTAAAGGCACTTTGGGAGTTCTGCACTTTATTGGTGTTGTTCTAAAGGCAGATCAGAAGTACTGAAATAGCCAAAATACTGAAGACCTCTGCCTAGAAAAAGACACAAATGGGCTTCATTTCAGGTATTCCCTGTTCTTAGCCTTTTCAAACACATTCTTCTCAGAAAAGGCATCTTTAAGTACTTTAATGATCTAGGGGAATTAAAGCAAAGAAGAGGTCAGGGTTCCTCTGGGGCAGTGGTTCTCAACCTTCCTAATGCCACAACCCTTTAATATAGTTCTTCATGTTGTGCTGACCCCCAACCATAAAATTATTTTCATTGCTACTTCATAACTGTAATTTTGCTACTGTTATGAATCATAATATAAATATCTGATATGCAGGATGTATTTTTATTGTTACAAAGGGGTCATGACCCACAGGTTGAGACCTGCTGCTCTAGGGCAATTACACAAATCCTTTGAATTTTATTTCCAATACTCACGCTGGAAGAAGGATCCTGCATGGACTGGCACCACCTGACTGCTTCTACTGTGCATGATCGCACAGTCTCTGTGCGGCCATGATAAAAATATCTTGTCATAGCTGTTTCATAGCAACAACCAGGGCTATGAGAAAAAAGTCAGACTGTGTTATAAGAAGGAAAATGCCCTAATGTCATTACAAATACAGTTACCTAATAAAGTCAGCTCTCTTCAGAGACTAAGTTCCATAATAAAGACTAAAGTTGAGGACTTTCAATAAAGAAAAGAGGCGAATTTTAGTATCAAAGAGCAAAAAACACTCACTCTGATAATATGGGCTGTTTCAAAGCCTTGGCTGCTGACAGGCATACACACTGCAGTCTGGTAGGCAGCCTCTAATACGGCCCCCAGTGAGCCCACCTCCTGCTATTTATGCTTTGGTAGAACTCCTCACTTTGAGCACAGCCTAGTCTTAGTGATTTGCTTCTAATGGACAGAATACAGCACAAGTGATAGGATGTCACATCTGAAATTAGGTTATAAAGGGAGCTCTCTCCTGCCCTCTCAATTCCTCACTCTCAGGAAAGCCAGCCTCCATACTGGAGGCTGCTCTATAGAGAGGCCCAGGTGTCAAAAAATCTGACACAGGCCCTCTGGACAACAGCTAGGGAGGACTAAATCCTGCTTATAACCATATGAGTGAGCTTGGGAGTAGATCCGCCTTCAGAGGAAAAAACACAGCTCCATCAGACACTCTGACTACAACCTCATGAAAAACCATAAGTCAGAGGTACCCTGCTGAACTACACCTGAATTACTGACCCACAGAAAAGGTGACATAGTGTTTGTGTTTTAAGCTTCTAAGTTTTGGGGTAATTTGTCCCACAGCAAATTGGCCTTTAAGTTCCTTCACATAGAACACGAATGACTAGAAGTACGCAGAAGCATTATTTAAGGAGTGCCCCAGAGGGTTCTGTCTTCCTGGGATGGAGAATGGTATAACAATTTTAGATCTAAAGCTCTCTTCCTTTCCTGGTGGCAAGAACTTAGAGTAAAGAGATCAAATGGGGTGAGAAAAAAAGGTCTGAATGTGGGCTGTAGGAGGGTGGGAGCAGTTCCTAAGCCTCTTCTATTCAGTGTTACTTTCACTCTGGGGTGAAACAGTATCCTTTTAAAATCTGAAGGAGAAAATGCTAATAATATTTTTAAACGGCACTAAAATAACATTCTTTCAAAAGACTCAAATTAAAAATAAAAGCAGTAGGCTTGGTGCCTATAGCTCAGGGGCTAGGGCACCAGCTACATACACAAGAGTTGGCAGGTTCGAATCTAGCTGGGCTTGCCAAAAACAATGACAACTACAACCATAGTTGTAGTTGTGGCAGGCACCTATAGTCCCAGCTGCTCCAGAGGCTGAGGCAAGAGAATCCCTTGAGTCCAAGAGTTGGAGGTAGCTATGATCTGTGACACCATGGCACTCTACCAAGGGCAACATTGTGTGACTCTGTCTCAAAAAAAAAAAAAAAAAGCAGTAAAAATGACTAATAAAATATCACCACTCTGTAACAGTAGGGAGGAAACTTTATAATGGATGCCAGCTGGCAAATGAACACACTCTCATTCTTTTATTTTTTTGAGACAGGGTCTCATTATGTTGCCCTTGGTAGAGTGCCATGGCGTCACAGCTCACAGCAACCTCTAACTCTTGGGCTCAAGTGATTCTCTTGCTTCAGCCTCCAGAGCAGCTGGGGCTACAGGTGCCTGCCACAATGCCCAGCTATTTTTTTTAGAGACCAGGTCTTGAATCTGTAAGCTCAGAGCAATCCACCCGCCTCGGCCTCCCAGAGTGCTAGGATTAGAGGCGTGAGCCACCGTACCTGGCCCATACTCTCATTCTTAAAAGACTTTCTTGAAATAGAAAACAAATAGCATTCACTATTTGATTTATTATTGTAAAAAATAACAAGAATAAGAATTCATCCTTATCAAGTTTCTCTACTTCCACCAGTTTGTAGGAAATATAGAAGACTAAGCAACATGTTAAACACCATTAAGGATATATATGATCAGGAAAATTTAGAAAACTCTATAGGGTAAGTAATCCAGTTTCTTCAACAAATATAATGCAGTAAGAAAAGGGGTGAGAAAAGATTCTTAAAGTTAAAAAGGACTTAGGAGACATATCAATCAATCAAATAGAATGTGTGAAACTTATTTGGAATCTAATTTGAACATACTTCCTATCTTGAAAAAAAAAAAAAACTATGTGAAGCTTCCAATGCCAGCTATGATGAGCTAGCTTATAGCAAGCCAGAAACAACAAGAAAAACTAAATCAAAAAAACATCTATCTGAAGGCTTTCCAGCATTGTCAAGGCAGCCAGGATATATAAGGGCCAAGATCTGGAGAGAAAAGCAACTCTTCAAGTAAGGTACCACATTTAATGCCACTACCCCTCCACCCCCCAGGAATCTGATGTTTCATAAGACATATAAGCAAAGGCTGAGAAACTGAACTGAACGGAACATTACTGTTAAAAGGCAAAAAAATTGAACAGGACTTTCAGTAATTTCATGAAACTGTTGAGATAAAGTTAGAGTTTAGGGCTAACAAGGCAAGCAGAATGTGAGAGGCCAAGATCTCAGATAAAGAGGGAAGACCAGAGATTTGACAGCCTGAGCTGCTCTTCCGTCTAGGCATTTGCTGACTGGTAGGTGGGGCAGGCTGCAAGATAGAGAGACAAGGAGAAAGCTGCTGCTTACAGGCTCTGCAGATAACTGAAACAATCACCAGTTCCATGGTTTTAAGGAGATAAAAATTAAGAGTTATAATAGCAGGGCCCTCTTAAACACCCTAGGACTTTATCAAAGGAAATGGGAAAACAGAAATAGATCAGAGTATAAGACTCTACAACCCAGCTTAGAACTAATACAATCCCTGACTGGATTAAGATAAGGTATTTGAATCTAACTGTCCACCAGAAGATTAAAAAAAAAATCTTCTTTGAAGGAAAATAACATTATGTGGAGCAAAGTCTCTCAACCTCCACACTAGTAACATTTTGTACTGAATATTTTTGTTGGGAGACTGTCCTACACACTGTAAAATGGTTATCAGCATCCCTAGTCTTCACTCACTACACGTCAATAGCACCTTTGCCCCAAATTGTGACAACAAAAACATCTACAACATTGTCAAATCTCAACTGGGGGCAACTATGACCCTTAAAAGACCATGAATGTACTGTCCAATACTGTAGTTATTAACCACACAGATGGTAGCATATGAAACGTACCTAGTCCAAGTTGAGATATATTATAAGTATAAAATGGACCCTGGATTTTGAAGACTTATTGCAAAACTAAAGAAAAATATCTCATTAATTTTTATATTATTTCCAAGTTGAAGTAATATTTAATATGTTGGTGCTATTGTTTGAATGAGTCCCCCAAATTTCACGTGTTGGAAAGGTAATCCCTAAATTCATACGTGAATGGCATTTGGAGATGGGGCCTTTGGGAGGTAATTAGGATTAGTCAAAGTCATCAGAGTATGACCTCCATGATGGGAGTAGTGGCTTTATAAAAAGAGGAAGAGAGATCTGAGGTGGAACGCTGTTGCCCTATCACCATGTAATGCCCTTTGCCATGTTATAAAGCAGCAAGAAGGCCCTCATCAAAAGCCAAGCAGATCTAATGCCATGCTCTTAGACTTTCCAGCCTCGAGACTCCTAAGAAATAAATTTCTTTTCTTTATAAATTACCCTGTTCTAGTGTTTGATACCACTGTAGGGGGACTATGGTTAACAACTTATCGTACATTTTAAAATAGCTACAAGAGATTTGGAACATTCCCTACATAAAGAAATGATAAATGACTGAAGTGGCTGATATCCCAGTAACCCTAATTTGAACATTACACACTATATATATGTATCCAAATATTACAAGTACCCCATAGATAGGTACAATTATTTATATATTAATTTGGGAAAAAAACCCGAAGATTGAAACTTTCTCTTCTGCTTAGGATACAGAAAATCATGACGTAATGTCTCTCTTATCCTAAAAATTGTAAAGACTGGCAAAATCATAACTTTTAGTGAACTCATAAGAAAACTGAGGTTGCAAAAAAACTGAGTAATTTGAATGACAAAGCCTCTCAAAGAAAAGAATAGACACTTCAAGTTATCAAGTGAATACTGTGATAAGTATCAAAGAAACCTGGGGAACTGTCACAGACCAAAACTCTTACATACTTTTGATAGAATTACAAAATAGGACACAGTGCCAAATTGGAAAAAAGTGACAGAAAACACTGAGGGGTTAGGATGGAATAGCTATATAACCTTGGACTTCAAGATTCTGAAAATGGAAAATGAACGCTCCTCACCGTCCATGAAGTCTGTAATAGGCCAGCTGAAGTGCAAGCTGAATAAAAGTATCAGGGTGAAGCTGCTGCTTCTTGGTAAGCTTTTTGCCAAAAGATGTAAAAGCATAGGCCACTATTTGTAGATCAGATGCCTAACAAAGAGAATTAAATGAGAATAGTAAAAAATCAACTGAAAAGGATACACCTAAGAGAACCGAAATATTATCTGCAGTAACCATCAGATATAAAGAATTAAAGGTATAAAAGATATAATTTTAAAATGTTTTTTGCTGACATGTTTGGATGCCAACCAAATTTTTTTATATTTTATTTAAAAAGAAAGCATTACTATTTAAGTGAAAAGTGAAAAATCTACCTCTTTGAGATACTGGGCTTTAGCATGGCTGATGTCAGTTAATACTTTCTCATCCACAGTGAAAACAAGCTCCTCTGGCAGTGGTATATCTCGTAGCTTTTCTGTACCCTGAAAACAGGGAAGACTTAAAAATATTTTATCCATAAAAACCTTAAGACAAAAAAAGATGGACTATTTGTTCTAACATACCTTCCATCTGCCTTCATTCTCAAGTATTTTCTCATCCACATAATGGCTGACATTCACCATAACCATTGCATCAAAAGGAGCATGCTGAAACAAAAATACACACGACTTTAAATACTTTGTCAACTTAAAACATAACCCAATATTTTTTTACTTTGCCTCCCTCTTAACAGATCATACAGTATAGAATCCTTCAATTACTCACCTCCTAATGATAAAAGATACACAGGATACCCTACAATATAGTATAACTGCTGTGTTTTATATTTTGAAAAAAGAAGAAATATTTAAAGTTGGAAGCACCTAATTGGGGCTCTTGGGGCCACTGAAGGTATATAAACATGAATAATCTAGAAAAATTGTTATTTTCACCAGAAGTCAAAGCAGGCATATGTATGCAATAGTAGAATCTTCAGGAACTCTAAGAACAATATGGGAAAGCAGATGGGGATGGAAGACTATCTGAAGGCATTTAGAATGGGCACAAACTTTTTTTTCATTTATTTTATGTTAAGGATTCAGTCCCCCATACAACAAGCAAGGGGCAAATGCTGGTTACCTGGCCAGGGCTGTGCCTGGTATTGTACTCCACACCTGGTTCCCACTCCTGCCTCCTACCGGCGCTCCCCAGGCCCGCAGTGTCCCCTCTTCGGCCCTCCAAATTCAGCTGCCCAGTTTCTCTCTGGCTTCTCAGCTTGGCATGCTTCACACTCCCAGCCTCCCACTCCCCATTTTTCTCCTCCCTTTACCCTCCCCCCAATTCTACAAGGTCCAGGCTGCCAGGTCGTGCTTGGTCAGAATCTGACAAACTTCTTTAGATAAAGACATAGGCGGCTCGGTGCCTGTGGCTCAATCGGCTAAGGCGCTAGCCACGTACACCTAAGGTGGCGGGTTCGAATCCCCAGCCCGGGCCCACCAAACAACAATGATGGCTGCAACCAAAAAATGGCTGGGCGTTGTGGCAGGCACCTGTGGTCCCACCTACTTGGGAGGCGAAGGCAGGAGACTCACTTAAGCCCAGGAGTTGGAGGTTGCTATGAGCTGTGATGCCATGGCACTCTACCCAGGGGGATAGCTTGAGGCTCCATCTCAAAAAAAAAAAGACATAGGCTACTAGGTGAGTGTTAGAAAGCATAATGATTTTGTGTATATATTTCTACAAGGGTGCCAGATATGGCAGAAATAATTCTATCTGTTTTAAGAAATGTGAAGAAGATGGACTGGATATTATAGGGTGTTTGAGGTTATATTTAGAGAAAGGAATCACAGTGAATTTTTCCATGATTTTTTAAAAAGAAATATATTTCAAAGCTGTGGATAGAAATACACCAAAAAGCAAAAGAAGATCCAAGAACACAAGGTGAAAGCCTTGTCTTCCTATGGAGCTTTTTCTTCAACTGTCCACATTGCTGCCATCAGGTACTTCTTTACTTGAAAAGATGGTCTTCTTTTCTCTGTTGTTTTAACTACATGCAACTAACAAATAAGACACATACATTACACCCGTGTCTGTAGGGACAGAGGTGTGCTATGTCATTTTCCCCATTCCTTAGGGTGCAGCTCAGGTGTGGATTCCACAAAATTGTGCTTGAGATCACTGATGTTAGCCTCATGTTTCAGTATGTCCTCCTGGGCCTTCTCCAGTTTCTTTCCTTCAGTGAGTTGCAAATGCAAGGCTTTAGTTGGGCTTCTCACTTCCCTTCCACCATCCTCACCTTGCACCACAGCACCACAGCAGTGCCAACAACTCCAGGGCTATCTGCTAAAATCTCCCTGGCTGAGAAGAAGATCCTCAATAAGTCTTCTGTCCCCAACACTGGAGCTCCATCAAAACTCCTGGAGATTCGCTTACCAGAAGTACACTCAAAGTGTGGTGCTAGCCTATGAGGGTGCATTGTCTGGCAAGTCGGTGCTTAAGTGCAGCCACGATCGTGGGATGTGGACCCAAAAGTCAGAAACTAGGCTTTTAATAGCTGCTCAAGCCTGTTAAAAAGAGTGATGCTCCATGCAGGTTTTCCCGGCCTTTTTGCTGCCCGGTGGTCTGGCAGTTTGAATTTGAGGATGGTCTCAAATTGTTCTATCTGGACGTGATGCAGGTGAACTCCATACAAGGGAAGTCTCTTGGCATGTTCTAAACCGATCATCAGCTTGTGCTGGAGACAGGCCCCTGTGGGCTTTGTAAAACTGGGCCAACATGTCTTCCATCTCCTTAGTCTCTACGGAACCAAAACAGTATTCACTGAGGTAAGTGCTGTCATGCACATCCGCGAAATAGTCTCCAATTTCAGCCTGCAGAGTGTAAGATTCCAGGAGGGCATGAGACACAGGGGAGCAGGACGGGTGGCCTATAAAACAACATCCTCCCAGAGCTGAAGGCACAATTAGTACTTTGAAGTAGTCTCTATTTTTTTGGTCAGTTCTGTCCCCCTCTCTTCCTGAGATATAAGTGCAAACTAGTCCTTCTCCAGGAGATTGAGGTGTTCACACACACTGTCAAACAGCACTTCTCCCTTAGCAGGTTTCTCCGGGTCACAGAGGTAGTCAGTGCCATCTAGAAGGCTAACCTGACACTGAACAGTGAGGTTTGGGTGGCTCGTACCTCAATGGTCTCCACCTCAGATGCAAAACTACTTCACTGGGCATGCTTACGTTCTGCTCCCCAGTTCAGGGTCTCTGGCGAGGCTGCAGTCAGATGAAGGCTTCACAGAGCTTCCACTCCGGAGGCAGTTGACCCCCACGGCTGACAAGCCGTGGGGGCTGTGGAGCAGGCCTCCAGCAGGGAACTCGCAAACTCACTTTTGCTGTGTCCTGGGCGTGGACCCTTCAGTTATGAGCCATATCTAATGGTACATCAACGTCTTGCTTACTGTAAAGGGAGGGATACTTTTTAGGCAAGAAGGTAGATCATTAGGCGAAGATAGAGATGGTGCTGGATTCGGATTTCAGATATTCATATTAAGGACGCTCAACCGTCCAAGGGAGTAGGAAGACGCTGCACTCAACCCCACAAAATGGCCGCCGCTTGCAAACGGCCGAGGCCTGGGGGTCGGCTCGGGTTGTGGGCTGGAGGGAGTCAGCAGCTTCTCCTTCCGCGGGCTCCCATCTCTGGTCTTCCTCCGCAGGGCGGGGCCGGGGCAGGGCCGGGGTGGGCGGGGCCTGGCCGTATTCTCCCAATGCCAGGGCTGCACAAACCGGTGCTGCCACCCTCAGACTCCTCTTCACAGCAGAAGCGCGCCAGTAAGACTAGTGGCTTCACCGTGGCTCTGCGGGGTCTTCCCGTTGGCTCCACCGGAGCCGGCCGCACGGCGCTGGAAAATGGCCCCCATCTTTTATTTTGGAGGACAAAAACGTTTTGCCCTTATTTTCCCCATGTTCCTTTGACAAATATTCCCCTCGCTGGTTCCTTCACCGTTCTACCACTGCCATTTTACACAATTGTTATTCACGAACTGCATATGTCACTACTCCAAGTCTTAGAGAGAAAGAAGGGAAGGCTTGAGGCATGAGCCCAATTTCAGAGAAGTAACTCGGAATCCTAATACTAGCTCTGCTTCCCGGTATCATGGCCCAGAGGAGCCGATAAGCGCTGTTTGTCGTTATCCACCATGTAGAAACCATACCAGGGAATTCATAAGTAGTTCATCTGCCAGCAACAGCGCATATAACAAGACCCAAAGGTCACTGACAAAGCCATTTTCTACCTACATCTCACAATTCTGTAGTACTTATAATCTTAAACAAAGAATTTTAAAATATCTTAAATCATGTATATCATTTCACTTAAAACAATAGTGTCAATTTTTTTTTTTTTTGAGACAGTCTCTCTTTGTCACCCTCAATAGAGTGCTATAGCATCATAGCTCACAGCAACCTCAAACTCTTGGGTTCACGTGATCCTCTTGCTTCAGCCTCCCAAGTAGCTGGGACTACAGGTGCTTGCTACAATGCCTGGCTATTTTCAGAGATGAGGACTCACTATTCACTCTAGCTCAGGCTGGTCTCGAACCTGTGAGCTCAGGGCAATCCACCGACTCTGCCTCCCACAGTACTAGGATTACAGGCCTGAGCCACCACACCCTGCCCTCAATTTCTACCTAATTTACTGGAATCAGTAAGAACTAGCAAAATTGAAGGATCTAAAAGCTCTTTGACTTATAATTTACTCACCCATTCCCTGACAGAAAGCTAAGAATCAATTGGAAAAAAGAAGTCTCAAAAATGCCAATGCTTTCCTTATGCTTTATTTGTTTAAATCAGCAGTTCTCAACCTGTGGGTCATGACCCACAGGAACTGTATTAAAGGGTCACAGTATTAGGAAGGTTGAGAACACTGGTTTAAATAATTTTTATCTATCTTTTTTCCCCCCACTAATAAGGAAACAGTATGTGTAACATGGTGCTTAAGAATGTAGGTTTTGGTTCTGATTCTAAACCCTACCACTTCCTAGCTATATAATGGAAGAAATGGATTTGTTAATTAAACTGCCTCACTTGCTACCTATCGTCGTACAACTGCTGTGAAAAATCATTTTAATAATGGTTATACAGTGCTTATTGCAGGACTGGGCTCACAGTAATAATTAGTAACTGATGCTATTAACTAATTTTTATTACGTGTTTCCTGTGCACCCTTCACAAAGCCCTATAATAAAGCCTGGAAAACAGAAAAGACAAAATAGTTGACCTTGTGATTCTAAAATCTGAGGGTAATGGCATTAATTAGTATAATCATAAAAGTACATATTCAAGCACCAATGGAAGAGAGTGGCAACACAGCTTTAGATTAAACTAAGCTTCTACTGTCCAGTAAATATATTTCACTAATGATATTTTAGACATAAGTTAAACTGCATTTTCTACAATCATCTTAATTTAGAAGGGAAACCTACAAGAAATTTATACAGCAAATTATCAAGTGGAAATAATCAGATCAATTTTACAAATGTATACTTATTAATGCATACACATAAAAAAAGTACCTAACACTATAGAAAAGCATCTCTCTTGTGCTGAGATATGCTCATCATGAGTCTAATTTCTTTATTCAGAGACAGAAAAGACCATTTAAGCTATTTTCATCCTGAATGTGAATGAGTAGCAAGGTGTTGGTATTTTTAGTAAAAATCAAAGTAGTAAAAGATGGTTCTTTGGAGGTTTGTGAGTGAGAGAGGGAAAGCAAGATACTTAGCAAATCAGTTTCTTCCATCATACAGCTAGGAAATGATAGGGTTTGGCATCAGAACCAAAACCTACATTCTTAATAATGAGATCAACTTACTCTTCTGTAACAATACAACATCCAATCTGAACAACTTAACATACAATGAAATACAACTCTCAAAATGAAAATAACAGGTAAAAACTGAAAAAGCATAATTGTAAGTTCCTATATAAAAATGGTCTTCAAATAGCTGGGTGTTGTGGCAGGTGTCTGTAATCCCAGCTACTCAGGAGGCTGAGGCAAGAGAATTGCCTAAGCCCAGGAGTTGGATGTTGCTGTAAGCTGTGACGCAACGACACTCTACCAAGGGTGGAAAAGTGAGACTTTATCTTTAAAAAAAAAAGAGAATAGCTGACAGTGTATCCACTTCCTGAGATGCTGCTGATTCCCCTGGTGTTTTCCTGTGAGTGAATGCAGTGGTTCCCTGGACATGTGCTAAGCAGTACCGAGTGTGTCGATTACCTGCTGGCTTCTCATCCCCTGCAGGAGCGTCACATGGTAGTGCCCCATGTCTATGAGAGGTATCCTCAGGGAGAGCATAGATTGTGAGGTCCCTGGTAAGTGCTGACCTGCCTGGTTCTCCAGAGCTCATGTTCTCTGCAGGCCTCAGGGCCAGAGGTGTTAAGGTGCTGTGGCATCGGTACATGCTGCTTCCTTTAGCTCCCAGCTTTGTCCCCTTTGCTGTCAGAGATAGGAGTAGGCCCTCTTCTCCCCTTGTGGGGCTGCTGCAGAGAAGGTGCTTCCAGAGCTTTGTCTGGGCTCTGAGGGTCCCTGCTAGAGGTCGCTGTGATGCTGAGAGAACAGCAGTGTGCTGGGATGGATGGGGGCTGCCTTCTAGTCTCAAACCTAGATCCATATCCAGGGCCAGCTGGGCGATTTGTCATCGGGCAGTCAATATTGGTACCATGCCAACCCAAACTTTCAGAGCCCAAAGATTCTCAGTATTTCTGCCAACGTTTGCCTTCCTTTCAACTCTTGAGTGGCAAATGATCTCTGTGAGCATCAGAGGCAGCTTCTGTAATCTTAGTCTGGTCACCATCCGGGATGCAGGTACTGGCCTCCCGTCTCCGCATGTCCTCTGCCCTTTTCTGCCCTGCATTCGAAAGTGATTGTGGGCTGCCCGTGCCCTGGTCATCGATAGTGCAGGGAAAGAAGT